>JADBJO010021939.1:0-28702 GCA_016801955.1 Conus betulinus
TGGATTGAGATCTGGACTGTTCGCAGGCCATGCCATCCTGGTGATCTCAGCTTCCTGAATGAAAGTGTTGACAGCCCTGCAGCGGTGTGGTGTGGCGTTGTCATCCTGGAGGACAGCTTGGGGGGTCCGATCTGCTGGAGGGTCGCTGTGACCAGAGGCTGTAAGATCTCCTGCAGGTAGCGCTGCCCATTGAGCATGCCCTCCACATGGTAGAGAGGGAGTCCTGTAGTGTCGGCTGATGCCTCCCCCAAACCATAATGGGAGCCACCTCCAAAGCAGCCGCCTCCTGGATAGCATCATCTTGCAGCTGCTCCTGTGGGCGCCGCCACACCCTGATGCGGCCGTCTTTGGGGCTCACCATGAAGCGCGATTCGTCGGTGAACAGGACATGGCCCCAATGAGCACGAGTCCACCTCAAATGGTCCCCTGGCACCAAGCAAGTCGGCGTGCCCTGTGACCTGCAGTCAGCATGGGCTTCTTCACGAACGCCTGGAACGCAAGGCGGCGGCATGTAGGCGACGCCGAGTGGTCTGCCCGCTTTGCTGCTGTTGGTGGAAGCACGCAGTTGCTGACTCAAGGCATTGGCGGTGGTTGTCCTCTCCCGAAGGGCCTGTCTGCAGAGGTACCGGTCCTCACGTTTGTGTGGTTTTCTGGGGACGCCCTGGGCGTGGCCGTTTCCTGGACGGTGCCCTGTGGGTTTGATGGCGCTGTCTCAGACGGATGATGATGACCGAGTGTGACACTTGCAGCCTTCTGGCCACCTCTCGGACGCCCTACTCCGTCCTGCAGCCAGGCGATAGCTCGGGCACGATCGAAATTTCTCAATTCGTCTCGCTGGCATGTTGGTGTTGTGCTTCAGAACGGGTATTCGACGGCTTTTATGGCCATTGTGGTGAGCACAACGCACTCCATACCTTCATGCTGTCACGTGCATCAGGATTTTCACCTGTAGACAGTTCGAGTCAGTGTGCACGGATTGCTGACAAACAGCTTGTTTTGCCAAACAAGAGCACTTTTCTGCACGCGCTCAAGGGGAGTCAGTGCAGCTGTTGCATGCTTGGCAGTATTTATTGAGAAGGCCTGACGACTGTCGCGTTCAGAAACGGTTTCTTTTTATTAAACACATCCAGATTCTATTCATTTATCAGCAGAGAGCTAAGTGTGACTGATATACATACAAAGGGAACAGTGTGGTACAGATATTCACTAGAACTGAATTTCCATCCAACTGGACACATGGCATCAAGGGGGAAAGCCGATCACTCTTGAGACACTGCGGATATCTAGACATGTAAAACGAAATCTCCAGTGGCCTTCCACAGAACAGTTAACTTTTCAGAGCTTACGGAGACATGCATTTCTGTCAGATTGTGGGACACCAAGGATGGCACAGGTACTACAGTGAGTGGGAACAACAGGTGATACAGCACATGATGTTGTAGATGGTGAAACAGATGATACAGAGAGAATACCACGGACAGTACAGCAAGTGACAGCAGATGGTGCAGTGTGTAACACAGCAGATGGTACACAGGGGGTGATACACCAGATGGTCCAACATGGTTCCAACAAACATAAATGATTCCGCAGGTAATACAGCCGATAGTGATGCAGGTGAAACGGCAGATAATACAACAGATGGAACTGCAGATGACACAGCAGATGGTACAGCAGGTGACACAACAAAATAGTACTGCAGGCAATACCGCAGATGGTAGCAGATGATACAGCAGATGGTACAGCAGGCGCGACACAGCAGATGGTAGAGAACAGATGATATAGCAGACAGTACAGCGGTTGGTTAATCAGATGGCACAGCAAAACAGTACTGCAAAATAACACAGCATATTCTTAAGCAGATGATAGGGCAGATAGCACAGCAGATGCCACAGGAAATGTTACGGCAGGTTACAACTGATAACATAGCAGGCGACGCAGTAAATAATACAGTAAATGGTTTCAGCAGATGATGCAGCAACTCATACAGCAGACCACACAGCAGATGGTTCAGCAGATAATACGACAGCTAATGCAGCAGACGAGGCAGCAGATGATACAATAGATGATGATATAGCCGAGGACACAGCAGATGGTAAAGCAAGCAGATGATTGCAGCATGTAATACTGCAGGCGCTATTGCAGATGGCCGAGCGGGAGAGTATGGGGGAACGACGAGGATGAGGAAGGGAGGGAAGGGGTGGGGTTGACTGTATCTCATCTCATTAACAGCTTGAGGTAGATTTATCATGTGTATCTTGTGTGTGTGCTGGCACATGCGCACGGGCGGACGCACGTGTGTGTGTGTGTGTGTGTACGTACGTGCGTGCGAGTGCGTGTGTGTGTGTGTGTGTGTGTGTGTGTGTGTGGTGTGTGTGTGTGTGCGTGTGTGTGTGTGTGTGCGCGCGCACGTGTGTACGTGCCTGCACGTGCGTGCGTGCGTGCGTGCGTGCATGCGTGCGGTGCGTCGGCGGCGGCGCGCGCATGTGTGGTGTGTGTGTGTGTATGTGTGTGTGTGGGTGTGTGTGTGTGTGTGTGTGTGTGTGTGTGTGTGTGTGTGTGTGTGTGTTCGTTCGTTCTTTAATTTAATGTCTTTTCACTTTAAGTGATATTAGACAAAAAAAAAAAAAAAAAAAGCCAAGTGTGTGCGTGAGTGTGTGTGCACGCGTGCGTGCGTGTGTGTGTGTGTGTGTGCGTGCGCGCGCGCGCTCGTGAGCGTGTATGTGTACATGTGTGAGTGTGTATCCGCGTGAGAGAGAGAAATACTTAAGTAATACTGTATATGCAAATGTGTTTAAATTAGTAAATTCCAATGACATTGAAGGGGGGGAAGGTCAGGATCAGGATCAGGGGGGATAGGGGAAGGGTCGGGAGTGGGGGGAGGAGGAGGGGGAGGGGGAGGGGAGGGGTCTCGGCAATACTAAAAGGAAAAAAAAAAAAAAAAAAAAAAAAACAAAAAAAAAAAACTGTAATACAAATATAAACATAAAACATTATCAAAACAAGAAATCATCAGAGCAAGTTACCAATGGGACTCATACAGTCCCTATACAATGTCAAATATTTGTAAATAATTCGAACGTAACTTTTCGAAAGATGAGCGGGATGGCTCAATGTCTGAGAGCCAACTAGGCAAATGTTTTTTCAACTGCTGGCAAGAAAAAATAACATGAAATGGCGAGATATTTTCGCCACACACACACGTTACATTATGACTGAATTTCGTTTTAAATGCATGTGTGTGTGTGTGTGTGTGGTGTGTGTGTGTGTGTGTGTGTGTGGTGTGTGTGTGTGTGTGTGTGTGTGTTACATATGCTGAAGTAACGGCTGTTCGGAGAAGATATTTCATACTTTAAATCGTTGGACTCCCCCTCCCCACCCCCATCCTTTCCAACCCACCTCACCCTAACTCCGCCCTCGCTCCTCCCACGTATATTTGGGCGTCCGTACGTCTGCATGATCACAGCGCTGGCTTTCGGGAGCATGACAATCACAAATATCACTCTAAGATTGTGTGTCCACCCCGTGTCTCATTTATTTCTCTTCTGTGTCAGTTTACTGTTGAGGAATCACCGCATGCTCATCCGCTGGCTGGAGCTACGTGACAAAGGCTGCTGTTCCTGAGAGTGAGGCACAACCACAGAACGTGACAATATTGCTGCTGGAGTTTTCGCCTGCTGTACACTGCCGTGATCTGAAGTAAATAAGACATGTTTTGGTTCCTCATCATCTGTTACCAGTGTCCTATGTCAGATCAAGACTTTCTTGACATCAAGTTGTGGGTGGCGGCTCTTTGTGGGGATGCCCGGGGGGGGGGGGGGGTCTTTCATTGCAGTTAGCTCCTCCAACTTATGACAAGTTTGTGTTGTTTGGCTTCATCGTTTCTGTCTCTCTCTTCGACCTTGCCTTCTTTTGATGAGTATATTTCTTTTTTCTTTCTTTTTTTTTTTTGTGCCTCTTAGACCATTCACCACTTTTAAAAGAAGAAAAAACACGTTTGTCTAGTCACATTTCATGACATGCCAGCACTTTTCTTTTTTTTTTTTTTTTTTTTTTCTTCTTTTTTTGTCTGTCGCATCTTCTGTGCCACCTCAGTAGCACGGCACCCACGCCGCTCATTCCGATTCCCTGTCCACAGCCGCAGCCCGGGCACCGGCAATCCACAGGGAGCAGTCAATGTCAAGTCGCCAAGAGGCAACCTACCGAAGGAGACACTGCACTGCTGCCGAGTCACTTCGGTGGTGTTCAGTGGTGCCTTTTCTGATCCAACATACGCAGGACACCACCTACTAAGCCCCCTATTAACGACAATAATTGCTTAGTCGCGGAGCCGGCGTGAGGGAGCTCTCACCCCAGAGGGCGCCACCACGTCCGTCCAACGACAGCCCCCATGACTTGCGGATACTGGTGACCTCGACGGAATCAAACCAAGGCTATAGACGTGCCAGCACTTTTTCTGGTAATCTGTGGGAATAGGTGGATACACTTGGTACACACTGTCCAGAGTGGACACAAGTTGTCTACTTTGCACTGTGCATTTATCCATTAGGACATTTTTTAAAATTTAGTTTTGTTATGTTTAATTTCCCACTTTTATCACAGTTTTGAAAGGGAAAAACTCTGGAACTGATAAATGAAGCAGAAAGGCTGGAGATTTCAGCATACCTAGCCTTATCTGCTGTTGGGATGTCAGCAAATTTGGCTACCATGTTATTCATTGGGTTCAGTTTTTGTTTGTTGTTGTTTCGGAACGTGACCTATTTTTCAGGAATGTACTTTTTTGTATGAGTTTTGACAGCCGTTACGGCCGAGACTGGGGAAAGGCTCAGTGATACTGAGGAAAGACCCACAGAAAGAGGGAAAGTCCTGTTGACAGCAGGAAGACCGTAACCCGGGATTCTCTTCAGAGAGCGCGTAAGACCTCATGGCCAAAGCTTGGCAGTGTGTGGAGTTGTACTGTCTTCACCTGTCAATGGAACTGCGACGAGTTAGGCTGCGGGATGCATACGGCAGTTTCTTGACGGTGGCGTTTTTCGCCGGCGGGCTCTGCAGTCATAAAATACGAGTCGATACACCCATGGGAACGCTCCCGTGGAGGTTTTGTCGTGTCACATCTAGTGGCCCTTACAAACGGCATCTGCCAGGGAGCAATTACGTCCCTTCAAGTGTTAATGTAATGCCTTAAGCGTGCCTGCATCCCATGTGGACACAGCACAGACTTCCAAGAGTGGTGTAGGATAGCTTCCAGTTGGTTTGTTCAGCAGGTGAGGACAGTACTTATCTGGGTCACATCCGCACCTTCGGGTGTATCTTTTTTTCTTTCCAGTGTGGTAGGCTGGGCTGCAAACCGTCAAAACTGTACACAGTCAGTCGTGGTCTTCATAGATCACGTTGATGCTGAAGGGGCCCCTTCACCAGTGTTCCTAAACTGAAGACCTGTTCAGAGGTGCTTCTTTTCGACCTGAATCCTGACCTAAATCATGTCTTTTTTTCTCCGAATTTTCAAAACCACACTGGAGTTGAAGCAGAGGTACTGTTCAATTCGTTGTCATAAACCAGCCGACCTAAGAGGGTTGTCACCTCGTCGTAGTCACTCTCTACATAGATTTTGATTGTTTAGAGAGAATCAAAACGAAACGAAACGAAACGAATTTTTACTTTTACAGGTAATGAGATAAGCAAATATGATTGCTTTTTTCACCTAACCCTGGGCAGAGGGGAAAAAAAAAATAGCCAATTAAGATAAATTACATATAAGAAGAATAAGCAAATAACAAGATCATACATTGTTCAACACAAACAGACTGCTGACAAAAGAAGACAATGAAAAACATTTGAACGTACGGTGAAAAAAGTAAGGCTGATGAAGAAACGGGGCGGAGGGGTGGATTGCGGGTAAAGGGAGAGGAAGCATACAACAATTACATATATCTATATCTATATTTAGAGAGAGAGAGAGAGAGAGATACATACATACATATATATACATGTAGTATTATATACAGTGTATATATGTGTATATGTTATTATGTGTGTGTGTGTGTGTGTGTGGAGAGAGTGAGTGAGTGAGAGAGTGAGAGAGAGAGAGAGAGAGAGAGAGAGAGAGAGAGAGAGGAGAGAGGGGGTTTTAGGGACTGCCTTATCTGAAGGAACAGGTGGTGGTTCTTCCCGATTCCCGCACTGCTGCTGCTGTGATTTTTTCTGTGTGAAACCACAGGGCGGTTTCCTTTTAAATTCAATAATGGATTGGTAATGCTGTGTAAGCAGAAACTTGCGCGATTTTTTTGTGTGTGTGCTAAGCTTTTGTGTGTACTAATCTCTCTCTCTCTCTCTCTCTCTCTCTCTCTCTCTCTCTCTCTCTCTCTCTTCTTACACACACACACACACACACACACACACACACACACACACACATACCACGAGACCCCACTTTCGTTTTCGTTTTTTCAAACACAAGTTGATACATCTACTTTACATATTAGTAACGTACGCGCGCGCGCGCACACACACACACACACACACACACACACACACACACACACACACAACACTGTTACGCGTGCGCGTGCTGTGATCTTGTTCTGGAGTGTTCCGCGTAACCTGATCGCCCAGATCAAACAATACCACTGTGCACGTGCAGAAAACCGCTGTCGCCGGTTTGGTTTTGTTGAAAGGATGCACGCTTGGTCCGGCCAGAGATGACAAGCGGAGGATTAGTGTGTCGCCTTGCCTGCACGTAGATTTCCTTTGCCTGCACGTAGATTTCGCACTTGTGTGAACCACCGCGTGTGTGCGTTTTCAAACTTGACAATTTCATACCGTCAATGGCGAACAGTGGTGAGCAGCTGCCGCCCAGGGAAAAGAGGTAGGCAGTGCAAGTTAGACCGACAGGAAGTGCCGAATGCCTTCAATGTGTGCAATGGAACTCCAGATAGTGAACAGCGAAGATACCCATCCTGTGCTTTCCACATCTTTGATTAGGCATGATCAGATTACGCCTCCACTGCGACAAGTATTCGGTGTGTGTGAGAGTATCTATCGTTTCGTGGACCAACGTGTGGACTATCTATAGGGCGGGAATAATGGTGGTACATAATTGGATAAGAGTTCTTTCGTGACCTGTACCGCTTGCAGATAACATTTATCTTGTTCACAGAAAGCAGCTGAATCTGAGATCAATTTGTTTGAACTATGGATTTTCGTCTGTACGTGTTCTATTTGTCCCCGAGTGCTACAGTGTGCACATATCTCGGTCCTTTTTAGCAGGCAAGATGTTTTTTGCCTAGGATAATCTTTCCCCTTATCTCCCTTGATTGCTGAATCCTGATTATTTGGTGAAAAAAAAACCCCTAAAATGTAAATGCCTAAAAACCTGTTACTACCTGTATTACTGAAGGGATAAAAATGCTTTTTTCGAGGGCAACAATATTGGATCAGAAATCTCACATCTTTTCTTAATAAATATTTTGCATGATCCAATTCGGCGCCATTTTCAAATCTCCAACTGTCAAACCTTGCATGGTTCTCGATCTCGCGCAAAATATGAGAAAAATTGTAAAATTCATAAACGTACTTTAAACTTTTAAAATCAAAGTTTATAAGCTGTCATTTCGTATATCACATGCTTAGGATATTTACCTCTACAAGCTTGACTGATGACGCCACCCTCAGTTAAACAGTCTCCCTCTTCATATCACTCTTTCTTATTGTCGGAGATAGGGTAGATTATATTGTGTGAAATTTGGACTTTTCAGTTCAAATCCTGTTACCAATTTTATTTCTGCGTCTCTTTCATAGTCGAAATTTGTATCAAACGCTGCTGTCAGTGTCTGGGCGAGAGAGGAAGCAAATCGTGTTTTGTGCTAACTTCCAAAGAAAAGTTCTGCGCTCGGTATTTTGCTCATAATGCTGGTTAAGCGGGCCATCTGACGTATGGGTTTGAGCCAGCCAGCAAACTCACTCATTACTTTGGGACAAACGACTGTCTTACCGGCAATTTTACTGCAGCTGATCATTTTGCTTACAGTTTGAGTTTCAACTGGCATTCTTCTTAATTAAGGGTAAATAGGTCGTCTTGCTCGGAATTTTGAACGCATCAGTCTTGCTCAAAACTGTGAGTCACGCGTCCTTTATACTTATATTTGGGTCAGCTGACCATTTTACTCATAATTTCGGGCCGGTCATTCCCTCAGACATAATCTAAGCCGCCGGCTATCTTTTTCACGATTTCTGGTACTATGCTTGTGGTGCTGCATATGCAGTATTTAATACACAGGTAGATAATTTTTATTCAGACGTTTCGCTTTTTACGTTCGTCTTTTTTCTCTCTCTTTTTCACAACACACACACACACACACACACACACACACACACACACACACACACACAACAGAGACAAACACAGACACACACAGAGAGAGAGAGAGATGAGAGAGAGAGAGAGAGAGAGAGAGAGAGAGAGAGAGAGATGCTGTTCATTCTTTCACGGTTCAGTGATCACTGGAAACAAGAAGAAGCGTGATCAGCAAAAAAAAAAGACACAATGTAAATGATAGTCCACATTACTTTGTTTTAATCCCACACGAATAAAAACTTGTGCAACCATATGATCCTGCCAAGAGATAACCTAAAAAACGACTAACTATAAAGGGTCCTCTCCAGCTTCGCTACTTCTATACTGTTTGCAGGAAAATTTCAATCACGTTTTACCAAACACTGGGTCTTTCCGATATTTGTTTTCGCAAAATGGAAATGGCATCATACTTAGGAGACTCTTTCTTCTTTTTTTTTTTCTTTTTCTTTTTCGTTTGCTAAATAGCGTGTACCAAAACGCCGTGAAACGGTAAGTGCTTCCCAAACAGAACGATAGCGGAACTGGAAGTCAAGTCTGAACGAGATTCAACCGATTTGACAGCAGTATATGGAGACTCTGTGTGTGTCATATGGGACAGCTGCCGCTGTGAATGATTGCTGTTGGGGACAGAACAATCATCCTGCAAGATCAGCAATGTAGATATGGTCAGGACTGAGCACTATGTGCTGTTTGTTTTTAAACGAGTAATGAAAAAAAAAAAAGAAAATACTTGATGACTATACAGACTTTTTTTATTGGGAAAGTAAGCGAGGATGATGATGATTTATTCAGCTGAAGAGAACTTGCTTAATAATCACAAGATGAAGAAACTGACAGCTAAGCGGAAGCCACAATTTTCTGATAAAGAAAAGCGAAGAGTTTGAAATTAAGCCAACTTATTTCAATGAATGCCCACAAAATTTGAAAATGAGTCTCATGCAGTAAGAAACGACAAAAGAAGTGCAGTTTCTGAATAAAGGCTCAAATCATACGTGTATATAAATGCTTAAACGAAAGACAAGCCGTACCCTTAATATGATATATCAGATTATATTTCTCATCTGTTGGACTTTGAAGGCTGTCATGGTTGATATTCTGCCTAAACATTTCACAAATGATAAGACATATCAAACAGAAGTTTTGAAGTTACTGATCCATCGACCAAATGCATCTGACCACTGGTCTGTCATCATTTTTGATAACAGAACAATTGTCAATAGAGATAATATCACGATACATCCAGGGGAGCTGCTTGTCCCAGATCTCCCTCACACACCCTACTGGCCTGATTCCCCGGGATTTCCTTCTGTTCCATCCACTGACGCAGAAACTGTGTGGGAAGACGTGTTCACCAATCCAGGCCTTGGGAAGACGTGTGAAATCACTGGGATTTAGAAGGCTGAAACGTTCTCCAACGCGGCAGGAACACGGAGCGACTCAGCCACCCAGTGACCTACAAAGAGGCCAAAACTATGATCCGCAACCAATACCAAAACCACTGAGAGAAAAGGGTTGGATGCAGACAGTGGTGTTTGATTCAATCCATCAACACAAGAGATACCAGCTAGCAATCCTATTCAGACTAAGAACCGACCATCGCCGACTGCTAAGTCACCACAGCCGAATCAAGATTGTCCACACTGATGAATGTCCGTGTGGCACTGGATCTCAGACTCCAGAACACATCCCCCAACACTATCCAGCCTATGATGTTCTACGGCCTCAGACTGGTGGTCCAGATGGTGCAGAGCTGCAGATGCAGCTTTGGGACAAACTTTCAAAATGGAGAGACTGATGGCGAAGAACGAAGCAAAATTTAGAAAGAGTGGGGATTAGTTGCCGCCAAGGACATTGACAAACAAAGTAACCCTTTGTCCTGTACTTTGTCAATGTCCTTGGCGGCAACTAAACCCCCCCCACTCTTTCTAAATTTTGGGACAAACGTCAAATTCTCGAGAGAGTCTGAGGGATTTTTATCCTTGAGACAGGATTGAAGATCTGACACAACCAATGAAATTGCCCGCAGAAGAAGAAGAAATGTGAAATCACACGAGATACCTTGATTTATTCAGTTTTACCACACACAAAAAATAAATAAAAAGAAATAAAGATAAGAACCTTCAGTGGAGGGTATAGCGATGCAAACTTTGTGTTCGAAGTGAGGTGGAAGAGAAAATGATTTTGAGGCACTGTGAAAAACAATTGAGTCAGAATCCTTCTATGAAACAACTGACAAGAACTTTAGATCACCCTTCGTGAGCCCACGTAATGATTGACAGGTGAAACCATGTCCGTAGATATCCATTATGATCCTGTAACAATTACAACATACATATCATGACGCCCATGAAATAAAGACACGTCAGACTATGCCATATCCGTTATGATTCTTGAACAATACATGGTGGATCTTAGCCCTAGAAATAAATCACACTTCACATCATGTCAGTAAACAGTTACAGCTTGAAACCGGCCCAAGTGATACATGACGAGTCATGCCATACATGCGAATAACTGCAATAATTATGACACAATGACCGTGTGGATAAGCCTGCGATTTAAATGACATTTGAATTCATATTTAGAAATAAACAGAATTCTAATGGGATAATTACAACAAAGATCAGTTCAGGCTGCAAATGACAAAAGACCCTATATTTGTAAGCACCTGCAATGGACATGGAATAATTACAATGTACATCCAGTCGCGAACCCATATCATTAGATACCCACAATTATCACACATGGAATAATCACAATGTAGATCCAGTCACGAGCCCATATCATTAGATACTCACAACTATACAATAATTGAAATATAGATCACCTCATGGTTTGAAACCATATCAGTAAATACCCACGTGATGTGTGTAAGAGTTACAACATAAATAAGCGTGTGAAGTACTATGACATTTGAAACCAAACTAGTAAACACCCAAAATGATTACAGAACAGTTACAATAGAGATCGTCCCGATGGCGTAAATGTACTTTGAACCTATATCAGAAAATACCCATGATCATATCGTGTAAATCAGTTCATCGAAAAAAAAATGCCCAAATGACAAACATCCAGAGAGATCGTTAAAGTAGAATGAATTTAACTTTTACACTATTAGGAAGAAATGAACATATTCAACATTCTCAACATTTTTTGTATAGACATGTTAATGAAAAAAAGCAAAAGAATTCTATAATAGCAACGCACATGTTCCTTATGCTATTTATATCAGCTAATATTATACGTGAACTTTTTTTGTTAATTCACTGCAGATCGTATGTTAAGAGAGAGAGAGAGAGAGAGAGAGAGAGAGAGAGAGAGAGAGAGAGAGAGAATGTCTGTCATTGTATGTATCACACCACGTGTATGTGAGCTCACGTGCCCCGTGTACGTGCGTTGTGTGTGTGTGTGTGTGTGTGTGTGTGTGTGTGTGTGTGTGTGTGTGTGTGTGTGTGTGTGTGTGTGTGTGTTTCTGTCTGTCGCTCTGTCTCTCTGTCTGTCGCTCTGTCTGTCTGTCTTTGACACTGTGTGTGTGCGTGTTTGCATATGTTCGCACGCATTTACGATGGCATATGTGTTGATTTTAGAGGAAACGGTCCAACAAAGTTGATTCTGGCAGAGAGATTGGACAATCGACTTTACTGAACCACTGTAGAGCCGATATTTTGTCGCTTCCTATTCCGCAGACATACTGGATGCAGTATCCCAGGGCCTCTGAAGGCGTGATATGACCATGCTTCTTGTAACACAATACATTGCTTGAATTCACAGTGTGCCCACACTGAAGAACTGGCAGGGTCTTGAAACCCGCATAATAGCAGTTGTCAAAAAAGTGGGCCATGCGTACGCAGTTGTCGCTGTAACAGAAATTGAAGTATTATAAAAATCGATCCAAAGATTCGTCTTGTCTCGTGCTTACCTCTCGTCACATCAAGAGGGACTATCTACGAGAGTAACCCATCTTGTTGTTTGCTGTTTACCCCTCCGCCCTTCCTCTATCCGTCACCACTGTCAACAGAGGCTATCTACGGAAATAATCCATCTTGTTGCTTGTTTGCTGCTTTTCGATACACTCAGCAGTGATCATTTACCTATTGTAACTGAACTAGAAACCGTAAGACCCATACTTAATCCAACTGAATCGAATGAAGATAAAATTCCAAAATTTAACTACAAATTTTCCTTTTGGAACACAAATTTTCTTTTTACTAAGATCGTTTTACATAGATCCTTATTATGTAAATAACAAAGATGTCGATGAGTTATATACCAGTTTGAAAATGCCTTAATAACTGCCGCAAGGCAATCGATACCAACGATAAAGCATGTACCTTCTAAAAAAAAAAAAAACGTGTGGGTAATGTCTGGTGGAATGAGGCTTGCGAAGAGGCCAAAAAGGAGAAAAATATTAAACTAAAAGATTACTTACGTAGTAAGAGGCTTGGGCGCGCTGAAAAACTTCTTGAGAAAAAAAGAGCAAAAAATAAATCCAACAGAACGATTGCTTTTGCTAAAAGACAACACTGGTCGTCCTTTTGCAATAACGAAGTATTCAGTTATAAAGAAGATTACGTGTGACCAGACCCACGTTCTTGCAAATCAGTATGACCTTTTTCAGTCAGGACGAAGATATCGATCGGTTAAATGCAGAAGTGTCAGATTTAAACAAAGTTTTATTCCCCTGTCCATTGATTTCATGAACCGAAGATGTTTAATTGAAATCAAATTCCTCTATATGAATGTATGTCATATGTGAGAAAATGGGTAATGTGGCTAAATTATTGTTTATTTGCTGTGAATGTGTGTGACCACAAATTAATTTTTCAAATTGAGATAATAAAGTTGACTTGACTTGACTTGACTTGATACAAAAAGTATGGGGAAGAATGAAAACAATGAAACACGGAGTAAATCTATCCCAATACCCCATCAAATTCAACAATTGCAAATTTCCAACAAATTTAGAAAAATCTGAAGCCTTTGTTGACATTTTCGCCAGAAACAGCAGTTTGGAAAGTTTGTCAGCACAGACTAATGCAAACAAAGATTATGAAGAAAAGGAGCTTACCTGCGGTAGAGCAATCCATGAGACTGATTTGTATCTGAATGCCCCCATAACATTTGATGACGTGCAGGAATGTGTATCTAAACTGGGCACTAAGAAAACGTCTGTAGGGCTAGATGGGGTGTCCAATGGCATGCTACAACATCTTCCATCTAATGTCTTATGTTTTTTCTTCATTGTTTTATTCATAAGTGCTGGAGTGATGGCAAATTGCCCCAGTATGGAAACGTTCAATCATAGTTCCCATTCACAAACATGGAAAAAAGCCGGAGTGACATTAATAATTATCGACCCATTGCTAGAAATGGGATTACCCCAAGGATCTGTGATTTCGCCAGTCTTGTTTAATATTCTAATGGCCGAGACACCAAAAGATTTATCTAAAGATGTTGTATTGGCGCAATTCGCAGACGATATTTGTTTATGGATGAATGTTACCTTGAAGAGAAAACCCCCTTCACGATCACTTAATTATATTCGCATCAAATATCAACATGAACTAAATAAAATCAATAGTTTTCTACTAGAAAATGAACTATCTCTTTCTGTTTTAAAAAATGAATATTGTACTATTTAATTCAGGATGCGACCCAGAGAATCTTCCTGTGTTTACTATAAATGGTTCTATCTTACAGTATGTGAAATCTGTGAAGTTTTTAAGTGTATATATAAATTCTAAACTTTCTTGGAATCATCACATTGATTATATTACAAACAAAGCAAGAAAAAGTTTAAACTTTCTGAAGATAAACAAAAGTGGGGATAAGATACAACAACTTTAACTGCACTAGCAACGGCTCTCGTACGTTCACGGCTTACTTATGCCCAAGAAGTCTTTTAAGCGCGCCCCAATATCTTTTGAATAAATTACAAAGTATTGACTGCAAGGCTTATAAACTTGCTCTAGGTGTTCCCACACACGCATCTAACTTAGGGAACTTATAGTGAAGCTGGAATACTACCTCTTGAAGAGTTGAGAAAAGCATCTGCCTCAAAATTTACTTTAAAGAGCCTTACCTTGAATAACTTCTGTACAAACGAATCTTTAAAATCTGAAGTAGATTTTGCTAAACGAGCGCGAGACATCCAATCATTCAAAACTGTTAAGTCTTATATTTCCAATCAAAACATAGACTCTGAAATCACTAACATTGCTTCTAAACCATTCTTTTCACCAATTTCCCAGGTGGGCACAAAAAAAAGCCTCTTTTGATATCAGTTACAATGAAATATAAAAAAAAAGAGATCCCCTATATATTAAAATAGTTTTTTCAATAATCATCTGGATGAAAATTACAGAAATTATATGAAGATTTTCACTGATGGCTCAATTTTAGATGATAATGTAGCAGGTGCTGCTTTTATTATTCCAGATTTGAATGTAGAGAAACTCTATAATCTTGGTAAAAAATCTTTCCATATTTAGTGCAGAGCTCATTGCCATTTTGAAGTCTTTGGAATTTATTTTACATTTCCCCCTAAATTCTTGTCGAATTTCTTGTGTGTACTGATAGCAGATCGGTTCTGGGTGCCCTCCAGTCCCAAAATTCAAAAATTCGACTTGAGATTGTATTAGAAATTAACCATGTCATTCACCTTTATCACTTAAGGGATCACTGTTACGTTTTATTGGGTACCATCTCACAGTGGAATTGTATCAAATGAAAAGGTTGATCATGCAGCAAAAAGAGCAGCTAGAAACATGGAAAGCACAACTTCACTTAATATACCTTTAGATCTTTCAGAATGCTATTCCTTAATTGACAAACAGACTGAGAAAAGCTTCCAACAGTCCTTAAAGAACTCGGAATCTCAGTACTATCATAACTGTATTGCATACAGTTCTGGAACACAGAATAAAACAGCAAAAAAACTTATCTAACTCATATACCTAGAGATGTAAGAAGCTTAATCCACAGATTACGTTTAAATTCACTGAAAACAAAAATTCAGTAGAATGTTTAGTGTATGTGTGGAAATGCACTAAGTGTTTCACATTTGTTAATTCATTGCCCCAAAACAAAGAACTTGATTATCATGGTTGGGTGGTAATACTTCCCATAGATCGACGTCATCACACTCTGAAATGTTGAATGATTATTCGTTGTTCAGATTAGTTTGTCAAAGTTTCTTACAGAGTCCAGTTGGCATTTTTCTTTAATTGGTAGTTGTTTTTTTTTTTTAACACGTAATAGTATTCAAAGTTCTACACGCTTTACCCCCTATCCCTCCACCATTCTTTTCATAAGCATGCATTCACATACCACACACACCATTAACACATCGTCTGATATCACTTTTAGTGAGAAGACGTTAAATTGAGGAACATACATACATACATACATACATACATCGTGGTAGACTATCGATTTCGATAATGTCACTGTGCAGATGACCTTCTCCCATGGGCACGAGTGTGGCTGGAGAGACCGATTCTCGAGGCACACACCCGTGGGCAGTAGGGGCAATTGAACGTGCTAATGTGGGAAGGGAGGACACCGAGCCTTGCGTTTTTCTCTTGCAGTAGTCATGTGGTTGCGGCGGTTGTCTTCAAATTCTTCCTGGGCCTTCCTGGTTAGACTTCGCCATACTGCTCTCTTGGGCACAAACCTCTAGGTCTTTTGCAGGCGTGTAGCTGTGCTTCAGATTGTCTTTTACACAGTCTTTGAAGCGCTTTCTGGGGGGGGCCTCTGGGTCTCTGGCCCTGCCTCAGTTCTCCGTAGAGCAACTGCCGAGGCAGTCTGTGAGGCTCCATACGGATGACATGTCCAGTCCAGCGAAGCTGGGCCTTCATTATCATGGCTTCGATGCTGAGCAGACCGGCTCTGTCCAGGACTTCGAGGTTGGTCACTCGGTCTTGCCACTTGATGCCCATAATCGCTCGTAGTGATCTCGTGTGGAAGCGTTCAAGCTGTTTCGTGTGTTTCCGGTACAGCGTCCAGGACTCACAGCCGTAGAGGAGACTAGTGAGAACAACAGCTTTGTAGACCTTGATCTTTGTGTCGAGCTTGATGCTTTTGTGGGTCATCACACGAGTACGTAGGCGGCCAAGAGTTTGGCTGGCTTTGCTGATCCTGGCAGAGATTTCTCTGTCAAGAGAGCCATCACTGGAAATGACGCTCCCGAGGTACTTGAAGTGCTCGACAGTTTCAGAGAGTGGTGCCTCCGATGGTGATGGTGGGGGAGGTTGCACTGTTAGGCCTGGGGAGGGTTGGTAGAGCACTTCCGTTTTTCCAAGGCTGATTGTGAGGCCAAAAAGCCGAGAGGCTTCCGCAAACTTGCTGACAATGAACTGGAGATCCGCTTCTGTGTGTGCCATCAGGGGCACAGTCGTCGGCAACAGTGCGTCAGTCACAAGTCTCTCGACTGTTCGGGTCCCGGCGCTCAGCCGACGAAGGTCAACAGAGAGCCGTCCAGCCTGTACTTGATGTAGATGCCTCTGTCGAGATCTCCGAGGGCATGGTTCAGCACGCACGTGAAGAACAGGTTTGAACAGGACCGGAGCGAGGACACAGCCCTGCTTGACGCCGTTCGAGATTTCAAGGGAGCAGAGCTGTCACCCCCAACAAGCATAAGGCCAACCATGTCGTCGTGGAATAGGCGGATGATTTTTGTGAATTTCCTCGGACAGCCAAGCTTGGAGAGTATGACCCACAGCGCCTCCCTGTTCACCGTGTCGAAGGCTTTGTTAAGTCGATGAAGACAGCGTAGAGGTCCATCCGCTGCTCAATACACTTTTCTTGGATCTGTCTCACCGAGAAGACCATGTCGATGGTGCTGCGGCCTGGTCTGAAGCCAGACTGTGACTCTGGCAGTGACGGTTCTGACACAGCGCTGATCAGGCGGTTTAAGATGACTCTTGCAAGGATTTTCCCAGCGACTGAGAGGAGGGAGACCTCGGTAGTTACCACAGTCAGACTTGCTGCCCCTTGTTTTTATACAGGGAGACAACAGTGGCATCTCGAAAGTCATGTGTGGCATGGTTTCTTCCCCCCAAACGCTGCAGAGTATGTCGCGGAGAGTGTCCAGGGCCACTGGACCGGCTGCCTTGTACATCTCGGCTGGGATGCCGTCCATGCCTGGTGCCTTACCACTGCTCGTCTGCTTCACTGCCTTAGTGATTTCCTCGAGGCTGGGTAGAAGGTCAAGCTCTTCCAGGGCCGGCTTTCTCGGGATAGCGTTCAAGGCTGAAGAGTCGACTGTGGACGGTCTGTTGAGTAAGGTGGAGAAATGTTCCCTCCAGCGTTGTGTGATGCTGTCCTTGTCTTTCAGCAGGGTCTTGCCATCTGCAGACAGGAGTGGGGGTGGTGCTGGGTCTCTGTGGTCCGTAGACAGCCTTGAGTGAGTTGAAGAACTCTTTGGAGTAATTCAGCTCGGCATATCGTTGAACCTCATCAGCTTTTCTTGTCCCACCAGCTGTCTTGCATTGTGGGCAGTTCTCTCTGGGCTTTGCTCTGGAGGTGCTTGAAGCGATCCTTCTTGGAGATGGAGGATAGATCGTTCTGCCAGTTGATATAGGCAGTGTGTTTCTCTTGTAAGAGTTTGTTGATGTCGTCATTGTTTTCATCAAACCAGTCTTGGTGGACACGCTTCTTGAGGCCTAGAGTGGCTTTGGCCGACTCTGTCACCGTCTGTTTGAACTGGTTCCATTGTTCTGTTGGGTCTCCAGTCAGCGGTCCCTGAGCAGTCAGAGTCTCATCTAGGTGAGTTTGGAATTTCTCTTTTACGAGAGGGTTCAGTTTTTGAGATGTTGAATTTTGATTGAGCAGCCTTGGGCTTCCTGCGTTGGACTCTGGCTATGTGAAAATTGAAGACCGCCCTCATTAAACGGTGGTCTGTCCAACACATACATACATACATACATACATACATACATACATACATACATACATACATACAAACACATGCGTATATACATTAGTGAAAAACTATGCCCAAATTGCTGGTCGTTTGATATGTGTTTGTAAATGTTTTCCCTGTCTCCCGTACTTCGAAAATGTTTTAAAGTCTTAAGGAAAGAAAAAATATTTTCAAGGAAAGCGGTATCTGGAGCTGTGCTCAAGTCCCTGTTAGTTTGATGTGCGTGGGAGATAAGAATCTGTCCACGAAAAACGCATACTGCTTCCACAGGCTATTGAAAAGAGAGAACGGTTTTTCTGTCAGCACCTCTCACACTGTTAGCTATTGTCTGTATCCATTTCTGTCACCACGTGTCACAGTGTCAGCGCTATATTCTGTCAATCTTTCTGTCACCATCTATCACAATGTCAGCTGAATTCTTTATATCTTTCTGTCACCACCTATCACAATGTCAGCTAAATTCTGTACATCTTTCTGTAACCACCTATCACAATGTCAGCTAAATTCTGTATTTGTTTTGTTGGCACCTATCAGAATGTCAGCTAAATTATGTATATCTTTCTGTCGCCACATGTCACAATGTCAGCTAAATTCTGTATATCTTTCAGTCACCACCTATCACAATGTCAGCTAAATTCTGTACAACTTTGTGTCACTACCTATCACCATCCATTGCAATGTCAGCTATATTCTGTATATCTTTCTGTCACCACCTATCACAATGTCAGCTAAATTCTGTGTATCTTTCTGTCACCACCTATCACAATGTCAGCTAAATTCTGTATATCTTTCTGTCACCACCTATCACAATGTCAGCTAAATTCTGTACATCTTTCTGTCACCACCTATCACAATGTCAGCTAAATTCTGTATATCTTTCTGTCACCACCTATCACAATGTCAGCTAAATTCTGTGTATCTTTCTGTCACCACCTATCACAATGTCCTCTAAATTCTGTATATCTTTTTGTCACTACCTATCACCACCCATTACAATCTCAGCGGTAGTTTGTACATCCTTCTATAATCACCTATCGCAACGTCAGCTGTGTTCTGTATATTTTCTGTTACCACCTATTACAACGTCACCTATATTCTACACATTTTTCTGTCACCACCTATTACAATGTCTGCTATATTCTGTATATCTTTCCGTCACTACGTATGACAATATCAGCTAAATTCTGTACATCTTTCTATCACTACCTATCACAATGTCAGCTAAATTCTGTATATCTTTCTGTCACCACCTACCACAATGTCAGCTAAATTCTGTGTATCTTTCTGTCACCACCTATCACAATGTCCTCTAAATTCTGTATACTTTCTGTCACCACCTATCACAATGTCAGCTAAATTCTGTGTATCTTTCTGTCACCACCTATCACAATGTCCTCTAAATTCTGTATATCTTTTTGTCACTACCTATCACCACCCATTACAATCTCAGCGGTAGTCTGTATATCCCTCTATAATCACCTATCGCAATGTCAGCTGTGTTCTGTATATTTTCTGTTACCACCTATTACAATGTCACCTATATTCTATACATTTTTCTGTCACCACCTATTACAATGTCGGCTATATTCTGTATATCTTTCCGTCACTACGTGTCACAATGTCAGCTGTGTTATGTATATATTTTTGTCACCACCTATTACATTGTCAGCTATATTTCATATATTTTTTCTGTCACCACCTATTGCAATGTCAGTTATATTCTGTATATCTTTCTGTCACCACCTTTTACAATGTCAGCTATATTCTGTATATCTTTCTGTTACCACCTGTTTCAGTGTTAACTATATTCAGTATATCTTTCTGTCACCACCTTTACAATGTCAGCTATATTTTGTATATCTTTCTGTTACCACCTTTTACAATGTTAGCTATATTCTGTTATCTTTCTGTTACCACCTATTACAATGTCAGCAAAATTCTGTATATCTTTCTGTTACTACCTTTTACAATGTCAGCTATATTCTTTATATCTTTTTGTTACACTTTTTTACAGTGTCAGCTATATTCTGTATATCTTTTTGTTACCACCTATTACAATGTCAACTATATTCTTTATATCTTTCTGTTACCACTTATTTCAATGTTAGCTATATTCTGTACATCTTTCTGTGACCACCTTTTACAACGTCAGCTATATTTTGTATATCTTTCTGTTACTACCTTTTACAATGTTAGCTATATTCTGTATATCTTTCTGTTACTACCTATTTCAATGTCAGCTATATTCTGTATATCTTTCTATTACCACCTTTTACAATATCAGCTATATTCTCTATATATTTCTGTTACCACCTTTTAAAATGTCAGCTATATTTTGTATATCTTTCTGTTACCACATATTTCAATGTTAGCTATATTCTGTATATCCTTCTGTTGCCACCTTTTACAATGTCAACTATATTCTGTATATCTTTCCGTTACCACCTTTTACAACGTCAACTATATTCTGTATATCTTTCTGTTACCACCTGTTTCAATGTTAGCTGCATTTTGTATATCTTTTTTTTACCACCTTTACAGTGTCAGCTATATTCTGTATATCTTCCTGTTACCACCTTTTACAACGTCAACTATATTCTGTATATCTTTCTGTTACCACCTGTTTCAATGCATTTTGTATATCTTTCTGGTATCACATTTTACAGTGTCAGCTATATTCTGTATATCTTCCTGTTACCACCGTTTACAGTGTCAGCTATATTCTGTGCATCGTTCTGTCACTATGTATCACAATATCATCTACATTCTGTAAATTTGTCTGTCACCACCTACCAGGATGTCATGTATATTCTGTATATCTCTGTCACCACCTATCACAATGTTAGCTATACTCTGTGTATCTTTCTGTCACCACCTATCACAATGTTAGCTATACTCTGTGTATCTTTCCTCACCATGAAACACAACACCAGCTGTATTCTGTACATCCCTTTGTCCACTTCATGAAACAATGTTATTACACTCCGTCTGTCTCTCTGTCACCACCTGTCACAATGTTATCTGTAATTTGTATATCGTTTTCTGACTACCTGTCGCAGCGTATATGTTTTTCCTGCCACTTGTCACAGTGTTACCTAAACACTGTAAATCTTTCCGTTACCCGCCTGTCACAATGTCAGTTATACTCTGCACTTTTTTCTGTCCTCACCTGTCAAAATATCAGCTACATTCTGTATATCTCTCTGTCAGCACCTGACACGTTGATTTGCCATGTACATATTTCTGCCATTCACAATGTAAGCTAAGTGCTGTTTTATTGTCTACCATTTTTTCTGTTACCATCTGTCATAGCGTTAGCTTTTTTCTCTCTATACCTGCCTGTCACCATATTTGCTAAACTCTGTGTGTAATTCTGTGTCCACCATCTATAACAATGTCAGTTGCACACTGTATGGCTTTCTGTCACTACCTGTCATTGTTGTTAGCTATTTTTCTGAACATCTCTCTGTCACTAGCTGTCATAATATTAGTTATACTCTGTACATCTCTTTATCACTACCGATCGCAATGTTAGCTACATTCTGCATACGTATGTTCACTACCTTCACAATGTTAGCTGTACTCTGTATGTCTCTCTATTTCATCATGTCAAAATGTTATGTATACTATGAACATTTCTCTGTCTACAGCCTGTCTTGTTGTTAGCCGTCTTCTTTACATCTTTTGTGTCACCACCTGTAACAATGTTACCCACATTCTTAACACTTTTTCTGTCTACCACCTGTCACAAAGTTAGCTACAGTTTGCATATCTCTTTTTCACCACCTTTGACAATGTTGACTGTGCTCTGCACATCTCTATCCAACCCCCTGTAACAGTGTTAACTATAGTCTGTACATTTTTCTGTCGCCATGTCTTCTAATGTCAGCTATAGTCTGTGTCCATTTCTGTTACCACTTGTAACACTGTTAGCTATACTCTGTATATGTTTCTGTCCACTGTCTGTTACAATGTTAGCTATACTCTGTATATCTCTCTGTCCACCACCTGTCACAGTGTTATCTATAATCTGTACGTTTTTCTGTCGCTGTCTATCACAATGTTACCTAGAGTCTGTATCCCTTTCTGTTACCACTTGTCGCACTGTTTACTGTAAATATTCCACTAGCTTTTGACGTACTTTTTTTTTGTGCCGAACTACGTTCCAAGTTTCCATCCTTCTCAAGATGTTCACCGACGGTTCAAAATCTGGGGGGGGGGGGGGGGGGGGGGGGGGGAGGAGTCGCCTCTGCTGTGTATTGTGCAACAGGTCCTTCTCAGAGATGTTCGAAAAACATTCCCACTGACAGCTCCATCTACACTGCTGGCAGCCTCGGTCCTGGCTTTTGAAATGATTTCTAAATCCAAATATAAAATTTCCTTATTTTGTCGGACTCTCTTCTTGCATTGGAAGCCATTGCCGGCCGTAACCTCAAAACGACCTCAAATGCTGAAGTTATTCGAACTGCACACCTCTCTGAAATCAGGTGGATATAAGATAGTTTTTGCTTGGGTTCCCAGCCATGTGGACATTCGAGGCAACGAAATGCTTGATGAACTTGCCAAGAGTGCTACAAACAAAACGTTGGGCAGATTATCTAGCCCTCACACTGATCTGAAACCCAAAACTCAGGCCTGTGTCAAAGATCTCTGGCAAGAGAGGAATGGGACTCGCAGACGTATAACAAACTATTTAAAATCCGTCCAAACCTGAAAAGAGTTTTTACCATGATCCCGAGGTGGCCATAAAGAAGAAACTTGTTTTTTGTGCTGTTTGCATACAGGCCACTGGTTTTACACGCATTCTTATCATTTAAAAGGTGAAGAAGCTCCGTAGTGCATTCCATGTCATGCACCACTCACAGTGAAACATGTCCTTTCAGAGTGTTGGGACTTGCATGAAGTGAGACATAAACACTTTAAAGCAGAATCCATGAAAAACCTTGTTCAGAGATGCCCCACCTGATGTGATCTTTTAATTTCTGAGGGAGATTAACATTTTAATCTGATTTAACATTTTACGAAGGAAAAATCTTTAACAAAATTCCCGGTGTGTTTTTGGTATGAGTTTTAAAGAATTGTGTGAATGAGTTGTTTCTTTTGTTTTTAATAACTTGTGAGCTAACTTCAGCGCGGTGACAGCCCTGATATGGCCCTTTGCAGTCGGTTAGGCTATAAGCAACGTTACCATTACCATTACGTTACACTGTTAGCTATACTCTGTATATTTCTCTGTCCGCTACCTGTCACAATGTTTAACTCTTCTCTATATATCTCTTCGCACACCGTCTGTCACAGTGTTAACTATAGTCTGTACATTTTTCTGTTACTGCCTCTCACAAGTTAGCTATTAGTCTGTATTACTTCTGTCACCACCTGTCACACTGTTCTTTGCCTTAACTAGGCTGACCCTGGAGAAAGGTCCAGTGACGGTGAGGAAAGACCCACTGACCACAGGGAAAGTCCTGTTGACAGTGGGAAAGACTACAACTTTGGATTCTCTCTTGAGGGCACATAAGACCGTATGGCGAAAGCTTGGCTGTGTCTGGAGTGGCACTGTCTTCATCTGTCCGTGGGCAGGGGTGGTTTGGTCTGTGGGGTGTGCTCGACAGCTGGAGGGTGGTGTTTTTTTCGCCGGTGGCTCTGCAGTCATGAAATACGGGAAATACACCCATGGGGAAAGAATATTACTAAAACGCCTAATAAAATTTTAAAGTGCTCAACTCTCTGTCACACACGTCCAAAATTAGGTGTACTTATGTATATCTCTCTGTCACCCACCTGTCATAATGTTAGCCTTACTATGTATATCTCTCCGTCACCCACTTGTCACAATAGTAGGTGTACTATTTTACATGTCTCTGCCGCACCTGTCACAATATTAGGTGCGCTATGTTACATCTCTCTTTCACCACTTGTCACAATATTGGGTTACTATGTACATCCTCTGTCACCACCTGGCACAAAATTATTAGCTGTACAATGTAATGTTCTCTCCATCACTAACTTGTTCATAATATTTGGTGCACTAGGCACATCTCTCCGTCACCACCTGTGTCACAATATTAGGTGTACTATTATATCTCTCTGTCACCACCTGTCACGATGATAGCTATTCAGTGTATTATTTCTCGCCCCACCCTGTCACAACGTTAGGTGAGCTCTGTATATTTCTCTGTCACCATTTGTTCAAAAATTTAGCTATACCTTGTATGTCTCTCTATCGACCACCTGTCACAACACTAAGTATGGCTCTCTAAATCTTGTCTGTCCAATATTTGTCAGAATGTTAACTATATATTTTTTTCATATATTTCCGGTCACCATCTTTCACAATCATAGCTATAAAATGTATAGATCCCTCTTTCAGTAACTGTCACTAGTGAACGCCCATACTCCTGCGTTTTTTTCTGCACTACCTGCCACCTGTCAGCTGCATAACTTATATCTCTCTGTACCACTTGTAACCCTGTTAACTGTCCTCTTCTGTATATTTCCTGCTCACAATCCTGCAAAAAATGTTATCTGGACCATGGGCTTTCTCTGCTCCACTACTTGTCCACAGTATTACCTATATTGTTTACATTGTTTGTCCACCACCTGTCACCAATGTTAGTTTTCCTCATCTCTTTTGTACATGTGACTGTCCACCAACCTGTGTTTTTCCTTTTCGTTTTTTCATTGTGTAATCCTGTGGTCAAATTCGCTTTGTTGTCACTATGTGAGTTATACTGTGTGTATTTTTCTGTCCACCCCTCCCCTCTCCCTGTCTTTCTCTCTCTCCTGCTCCACTACTGTACCAGTATTTACACCCTATATCTCGCTCCACAATGTATTGTACAACTTACAATTACCAACCCTGGTCACCCCCACCTTCTCCACCCCCCCCTTTCACCCCTTTACTTTTTCGCTTTTCTCTTTTTCTTTTCACATGTGGGCTACCCCCCCCCCCCCCCCAAGAACTTTGGCATCCCTCTTGTCCACAAATGTCCCATCACTTTATACTGTTCTGTACACTCTGTCCATCTCTCTTTCCACCCACCTGTCACATCCATGTAGTTTACACTCTGTCCATCTCTCTTTCCACCACCTGTCGCAATGTGAGTTACACTCTGTCCATCTCTCTTTCCACCACCTTTCACCATGTGCAGTTACACTCTGTCCATCCACTTTTTCCACCACACCTGTCGCAATGTGAGTTACACTGTCCATCCTCTTTCGTCCACCACCTGTCGCAATATGACTGTCTCTTGTCCACACTCTGTACTCATGTGTTGTCCACCACCTGTTACTATGTACTGGATATTGCGTGCATTTTCTGTCCAACCACCTGTCACCTATGAGAGTTACACTCTGTCCAGATCTCTCTGTCCGCCACCTGTCTCTCCTATGAGAGTTACACTCTGTCCTCTATCTCTGTCCGCCAAATGTCACAATTTGAGTTACACTCTGTCCCCCCCCCCCGTCTCTCTGTCCACCACCTGTCACAATTTGAGTACACTCTGTCCATCTCTCTGTCCACCCTGTCACAATTGAGGTACACTCTGTCCACCTCTCTGTCCACCACCTGTCACAATTTGAGTTACACTCTGTCCATCTCTCTGGGTCACCACCTGTCACAATTTGATGTCACACTTGTCCGTCTCTCTGTCCACCACATTGACACTGTGTGAGTACACTCTGCAACAGCGTTTGTCCACCACCTGTCACTATGTTACTTATATTGCGTACCTTTTTCTGTCCACCACCGGTCACGACGAGAGTTACACTCTGTCCATCTCTCTGTCTACCACCTGTTACAATGTGAGAGTTACACTCTTCCTCTCGGTCTGTCCACCACCGTTACAATGTAAGGTACACTCTGTCGATCTCCATGTCCACCACCTGTCACAATGTGAGTTAACTCTGTCCATCTCTCTGTCTACCACCGTTTACAATGTGAGTTACACTCTGCCCATCTCTCTGTCCACCATCTGTCACTGTGTGACATATTGTGTGCATTTTTCTCTGTCTACCACTGTCATGATGTGAGTTACACTCTGTCATCTCTCTGTCCACAACCTGCCACCGAGGTGAGGTACACTCTGTCCATCTCTCTGTCCACCACCTGTCGCAATATGAGTTACATTCTGTCCATCTCTCTGTCCACCACCACCTGTCACGATGTGAGGTACACTCTATCCATCTCTCTGTCCACCACCTGCCACGAGGTGAGGTACACTCTGTCCATCTCTCTGTCCACCACTGTCGCAATATGAGTTTACCTCTGTCCATCTCTCTGTCCACCACACTGTCACTATGTCACTTATATTGTGTGCATTTTTTTGTCTGCCACGATGTGAGTTTACACTCTGTCCATCTCTCTGGCCACCGCCTGTTATTATTTGACTTATATTGCGTGCATTTTCCATCCGCCACGGTCACGATGTGAGGTACACTCTGTCGATCTCTCTGTCCTCTCACTCGTCCAAAGTATGCTGTACTATGTCCGTCTCTCAGTCCACCATTCTGTCTTTAGCTGTACTCACTCGTGTTGCGTCAGCCTCTGCACCAGACGGCATCATGATCTTGTCCGGGAGGGTATAAGAATGTGGCAGGCAGTCCCAGTGGAAACAAAAACAAGACTTTTTGCCGCATATGCAGAAATGTCTTAGACTTGTGAATCATTTGATTAGTGTCCAGTAATTTGAAGATTATTGTCACTTTAAACTCATCTTTGTGAGGTAGTTCCTAAGAATTTTTTTTATTAAAAGTGCTCAAAAAGTCCTAAAAAAAAAACTTTGAATTTTTAGCTCAGGAAATCTGTATGAACTCCTGCGTGAATTGTCCAAAAGGTACTAAAGAAAAACGCTCATCACTGTTGGTTAATATGATGGACTGTGGCAGGACCCAGAGGTGTCCGCCGCATTCCAGGAACGTGGCCACCAACCCGGCCAACGATCTCCAAGTACGCAGAACAACCCCCGCGTACAGAAGGTGATCAATAAGCTGGCGGCCAAGTTCGCACCGGGCCTCCGGGCTGGTGAGGGACCCGTTCCTCTTGCTCCCAACTCCTCCCGGCTTCAGTTGACGGGGATGCCTGGTTGGTCAGTGAGTGTACGGGGATGCAGGGAGGGAGGGGCGGAAGTGGTGGGGGGATGGTGTATGTATGGGGAAGAGCCAGAGTAATGGGGGTGATGAATAAAACTTATGATGAAATCATAGCTGTAAATGGTGTGGTCTTTTCTTTGCTGTACCACTCTGTGGTGTGTGCGTGAGAGAGTAGATATAGATAGAGATCGAGAGAAAGATCAGAGTATATATAGGGGAAGGCTGAATAAAAGTTTTGATGGTGCGCCCTTGTCACAGAGAAAGAGTGAGTGTGTGTGTGTGAGAGAGAGAGAGAGAGACTGGTTGAGTAAATGAGATAGTGATACACCCCGAAGAAGGTGGATGTGTCGCCTTGTGTGCAAGTCAGTAAATGTGGTGAAGGCCATAATGTTTTATTAGCAGAGGTGCCACACGACATTAGTGAGCTGGCCAGAAAAAAAACCCTGATGAACACTGGTTCTTGTATTTTTTCAGACCTGGAAATTAATTCTCAGCATTTTTTTGCAGGCAGGAAAGTAGTGGGAAGGGGTCAGGGGTGGCGGTTGATCTTCCAACTGTATGTAAAAGGGAGAGAAGGGATGGGGGAGGTGTGCATTCCACCATATGACGGTGTGCATGATCTGAAGGAGGAGGGCTAAAGGGACGGTTGATGTGCCTTCAACAAGGCGACAATGTGCCTGATCTTCTAATCCGGTCGATTTGTTCTCGATTCTTTAATCAGTACAAGCACTCAGAACCCAAAACCTCTTCCTGTTGTTTTCTCATCACAGCTTAACCCTCTTGTATTCAGATTCTCTGAGGCCAAATTCCCCCATAGTTTTTCAGATTTTTTTTTGGGTGAATTTAGCCTTAAAATGGGTATGTATGGTTCATGTTTTTCACCACAACCAAGAACAAACATCTAGAGCTACGAAATTCCGGCATGTATGGTCACAAGGCTTTGTTCTAATACTGTGAGCAAGATTTTGTGTGTCTCAAGGTGAAAGGTCATGTCACTGTCACCAAATTGTCACCCAATGTGTCACATGTGATGGTGACAATTCTAATACAGCACACCATTCATGCAGTTATCCCATGCACATGCATGTTAGTGTTGTAAATGAAAGCTGCAGCCTAAGTGAGATGATCTGTCTTCTGTCCGCCTGTTCAGAGATCCCCCACAGGTAATCCACAGAATGTCACACACAACTAGTGTCAATTGTCCACTACTGAACAGTTACTGTAGATTCAAGCACAGTTCCTCATTGTTTTTTTCTGTCACTGTTCTAAGCACCTTATACATGTCCATATGTATTTACACACTGTATACATGTACAGTGAGGATATTGAGTAGAGTG
>JADBJO010021940.1:0-12500 GCA_016801955.1 Conus betulinus
TTTTTTTCAAGTGACGTAAAGTTATCTGGCTCGGACAGGTACCTCGCCAAGAATCCCACCCTTGCCATTCGTTCTAGTCATTGGAGAGTGTAAATGAGCGGGATTGTAAAGCGCTTAGAGCTTGGTCTCCAGCCGAGGATAGGCACTATATAAAGTATTCATGATAATAATAATAATAATAATGATATCACACCGGCATACCGGGAAGTCCAGAGACGAGTTTCATATATTTCACAAATGGCGAGGTGGCTTGCCTGCCCTTACGGCGAGGGATGAGAGAGGCTCTAGGAGAGTTAAAAAAAAAAAAAAAAAAAAAAAAAAAACGGACGCCAGACAAAAATTCAAGTAAACAATGTGACTGCTTCTTCAGATGCTTCCTACTCTCGAAGGGTCAGCGTTTGATGGTTGTTTTGCACCAACCAGACATCGTGACTTCATGTCGTGCGCCAGTCACAGTGCTGTCGGCAATGTTTTCCTCGCCTGCGAGAGAGAACCACAATACAGTCTAACGAACGCTTGCCTATTCTTAGCTCCTCCGCTCGCAGCTAGGGTGTGCTACAAAATCCTGACACGCTCTCCATGCAAGCGAGAATAGTTGCCGCCTCGCCTCAGTGAAAACGTTCACAGGACAGGCAAACACATTAAAGACTGGACTGATGACCATTCCTCCGCCCTCTGGTCATCACCGGGGACAGGAAAGTTTAACAGATCTTATACTGACCATTCATCAGTCATGGCACCGCTTCGATCTACTCTCGTACTAAAATAACGGAAAGATGATTAGGCGTCGGCGTTCGGCGAATCACCAAAAAATGCATTCAAACGACCATTCTAAAAAGACTGCAGTGAAGGTTAGACGCCCGGCAGGCAAATCGTCAGAAATATTTCCAAATGCTGGAAAAAGTTAAAGTTGCCGTTCAGTCGGTCTACGTGCCGAAGTTTTCCTCCTCAATCGAACAGTCTATTTGGGTTTTATCACACCTGTTCGCTAAAAACGGGGAATCAAGTTCACAGAATTCGGTTCGAAATCATTGAACTGCGGAGCTGTCGGCCCCCTGCTGCTAACATTGCTGTGTTAAGGGAGTAGTTCCCTTGCCAAATTCCCAACAGTCTGCGTTCTATTTCCACATTTTCGTTGTAATGCCAACGTTTTGACGACCCGGTTGTGTTGCTCCTCTATGGACTCAGAGAATGCCGCTGAAACCGAAGAAACCCAGATTCATACCTGGCTTTGAGAAGGATGAGAGAGGCGGGGCGTAGGGGTAGGGGATCAAATCGGCCACTGAAACGTGCAAAGTGGATTTGGATGATTCGGCGTTTTTGATAATCGTTGAAAATAAACATGCCTCGGTCGAACACATTGATACATCCGAGAAAATGAGCCTTAAGATGGTGAGAATAGCTTCAGGGGTTATGAGACTTTGAAACAAATGACTTCCTTTGTAGATCTTCGCTACATTTCTGAATGATAACCAGTAATAGATAATACTTCTTTTTCCCGCCATAATGTGCAGACTACCCCAGACATGTCGACCTTCGACCTATGAAACTAAGCCTCCAAACCCGATTTCTACGATCCGAAAGCCGCACCCACTTTTAACGGATCTGTCGTCATAACCGTCACCTGCTCAGAATGCACCAATCGGATGACGCTGCATCAACGGAACCTGAACATATCGGAAGTGAACGTGACTTCGGTGAGGGTGTCTTTTCATTTTCCGGCTTCTTTGTGTGTGTGTGTGTGTGTGTGTGTGTTTGTTTGCTTTTCTTGTTCTTGAAATCTTTGTCATGCTTTTTACTTTCTGTTAGTTTTGATTCAGTTTTCTTTTTTTATTCATATTTTTCTTCCTTTTTATTCCTTTTAAATTTGTTTCTTTTACTCACTTGGCTTTCTAAAGTTATTCATTATTTTTCAGTTATTTGTTTGTTTCCAGGCCTTTCTCTCCATCTCTTTTTCATGCATTTATTCTTCTCTATTTTCTGCTTTTTCCTCCCCTTTCCCTTTATCATTCTTTTATTTGTTGTCTTTGGTGCAATAACAATGTCTAATCACCTGTTCTTTTAAGATTTGTTGTTTGTTACTGTTGTTGTTTTATTTGTTTGTCTTTGGTGCAATAACAATGTCTAATCACCTGTTCTTTTAAGATTTGTTGTTTGTTACTGTTGTTGTTTATTTTGTGATAGGAATTTGATGTTTTTGTATGCACAATGATGCTCGTACACTATTGGGACCTTTTTTTCATTCATGATAGTTCCAGCGTAGTGTAGCATAGCGTAGTGTAGTGTAGTGAAGTGAGGTGTAAAGTAGTGCAGTGTAGCGTAGTGCTCTGCAATGTAGTGTCGTGTCGTGTAGTGTCATGTAGGGTAGGGTAGGGTAGGGTAGGGTAGTGTAATGTAATGTAGTATCGTGCCTTGTTGTGTAGCGTCGCGTTGTGTCGTGTAGCGTCCTGTTGTGTAGTGCAGTGTAGTGTAGTGCAGTGCAGTTCTATGTAGTTCTGTGTAGTGTAGTGGAATACAGTGTAGTGGAATGCTGTGTAGTATAGTGTAGTGTAGTGCAGTGCAGTGTAGTGTAGGGTGGTTTAGTGTAGGGTAGGGTAGCGTAGTGTAGGGGAAGGGTAGTGTACTGTCGTGTCATGCCTTGTGTCGTGTAGTTTAGTGCAGTGCAATGTAGTGTAGGGTAGTTTAGTGTCGTGTAGAGTAGTGTAGGGTAGGGTAGGTCAGTGTAGGGGAGGGTAGTTAAGTGTGGTGTAGTGTAGGGTAGTGTAGTGTAGTGTAGTGCAGGGCAGGGTAGGTCAGTGTAGGGGAGGATGGAGTAGCGTATCACGTGACCTTCATAGTTCGTCAGAGGATTGCCCCCTCAGGCCAGACACCCCAAGTGCAACCTCTGCTCCAAACCCTATATACTTCTTGCACTCACAACCGTAGGAGGACGGGAAACCACTCGTGTAGCGGTCATCAGAGACCTAACGACCAGCACGTACGTTGTAGCATGTAACTTTCATTTCACGTGAGATGTCTCTTGTGTGTGAAAATCCAGCTGCCGTCTCCCTGGAGAGGCTGTCTGACCACAATCAGACAACGTGACTGACATCGTTTCAGTAGTTAGTCGCCTGCTTTGTGTTCTGTAGTTGGCTCATGAGAGCGACATTATTAACAAGTTTCATTTTCATTTCATATTCAATATTGTTAACTACGCAAAGAATATGCGAACGTATACAACATTTTACGGTCTGTCAATCGAACATACGGCGAGCAAACTGGCGACACACACGCGCGCATGCACGCACACACACACACACACACACACACGCACGCACGTGTGAGAGAGGAGAGAGAGAGAGAGAGGGGGGGGGGGGGGGTTATTGATTAAACCATTGAAACGCATGAGAAAAATGCTGACAGCAACCAGAGGTACATGTTTTTTTTAAATGCGGACTATAAATGTCAGCGTGTCCGCTGCTTCTAACTCTGTGACACGTCGTGCAGTCTCTGAATTATTTTTCACGCCCTTTTCAAATCTGGGGGGGGGGGGGGGGGGGGGGGGGGGGGGGGGGATAATTCTAGTGGATCGGCTGACAGCAGTCGAGACATTTTGGTTTAATAAGCCTTAAAGAGGTAAACGGTCGTCTGCCTATTCTAAAAAAAAAAAAAAAAAAAGGTTAAAAAAAAAAAAAAAAAAAAAACTAAAGAAAAAAAAAGCTACAGATAATGAAGTTCTGGCGTGTTGCTGTTGGGATTTTTTTTTTTTTTTTTTTAAATTTAAATCGCGACATCATCGTCATTCCCACGTAGTGACAGTCATAGAAAGGGGCCCAGCTGGGTTATAAGAACACTTGACACTGAAAAGTGGCGATTTGGGGAGATTGAGGGTTCAAAGCTTATTGGAGCACACCCTCCTCCTGTGTTCCCTCAGCCCCGGCCAGTCCCTGGAATGTTCAGACCAGGAGGCTGGAACCACCCAGTCGAATCGCAGCCACTGAAATGATAGTGTAGGCATTTGTAGTAGAAGTAGTAGTCGTCGCAGCAGAAGTAGTAGAAGTAGTTGCAGCAGCACCAGTAGCAGAAGTGGTAGTAGTAGTAGTAATAGTAGTAGTAGTAGTAGTAGTCATCGTCGTCGTAGCAGTAGTAGTAGTCGTTGTTGTTGTAGCAGAAGAAGTAGGAGCAGTCGTAATAGTTGCAGTAGTCCCATCATCGTCATCGTCATCATCATCATCATTGCCATTGTTGTTGTTGTAGCTGTTGTTGAGGTCGTCGTTATTATCATCATCATCAGTAGTAGTAGTAGTAATATTGTTTGTGTTGTTGTTCTACCATTTCTTGTTCTTCTTGTACTTGTATTATTATCATTATCGTTTTGCTGTTGTTGTTGTAGTAGTCTTTAGTACAAACTGTCATTATTATTCTTACTACTGCTTCTGCTTCTTCAGTGACTCTGTTCTTTCCATGTATGATTTATAGAATTTTCATAGATGTTATGATTTTATGGGTAAAGGGCTGGAAAGGGTGGGGTGGGCTGCTATTTTAGCACTACTATTACAACTACAACCACCACCCACCACCACTCCCACCACCACCACCACTACGACAACTACTACTACTGCTGCTGTTGCTTCTACTATTACTTTGCTGCTACTACTGCTGCTGCTGCTGCTATTACTACAAGTACCACCACCACCACCACCACCACTACCACCACAACTACTACTACTACTACTACTACTTCTGCTGTTGCTGTTGCTGCTGCTGCTGCTACTACTACTACTACTAACTACTGCTGCTGCTGCTGCTGCTGCTCCTCCTCCTCCTCCTACTACTACTTCTACTACAACTACTGTTGCTGCTGTGGCTGCTGCTACTTCTACAACAACAACAACAACTACTACTACTACTTCTACTACTACTACTAATACTTTTGCCACCACCATCACCACCACACACCACCACTGCCACTGTGCAACAATAAGGATAACAGATCAAGCCGACTTCCTGAGGCCCTTGAAGGGTCCCGGGTGTGCTGTGAACGGCCTGTCATTACACTGAAACCTGCCACTGCTTTATCTCACTATGCATGTCGCATCCCTCCCCAGGGCCCCCTCTAACTTACTCCCCTTTATTTATCTTCTTTTTCTTTTTCTTTTCTCTTTTTTTTTCCTTTCTATCAACCCCCAGGCAAAGGAGTTGTCGTTTACGGTGGAAGAGGATAAGCAACGTGACTTCTACACTGTCGTGCTGGATGATGGAGAAGTGTTCCAGGCCAGTGTCACGTACACGCTGTATCTCGCATTCAGTGGGTTTATGACGTCGGAAAATGATGGACTGTACAGTGCCTCGTATACAGACGGGGATGGAAACACCGTGTAAGTGCGTGTGCGTGTGTGTGTGTGTGTGTGTGTGTGTGTGGTGTGTGTGTGTGTGTGTGCGTGGGTGTGCGCGTGCGTACGTGCCTGCGTATGTGTGTGTGTGCGTGTATGTGTGTGTGTGAAGGGTCAGGGGTGGGGTGGAGAAGTGAGGGCGGGTGGGGTGTAACTGTTGTCTCCTTTCTAGTGATGATTACTTTCCATCAAGGTGGCAGCGTCGCCATAGGAAAGAGAAGATAATCGGGGCGGGGGGGGGGGGGGGGGGGGGGGGAGCTCGACGAATAATTTAGAAACTTCTTTCCGTCGATTGATTGTCTTCTCTTGCGTTATTCTTTGCGCTCACTGCTATCAAGAGATTGTCTTCTCTTACTTTCCTGTCCTCGGTAAGGCAGGAAGGGACAGGGAAGTGGTCCGAATCAACGGCATCGGCGAGTCCATGGGGGCTGTTGTCGGACGGACGGATGTGGTGGCGCCAACTGGAAGGAGAGCTCATTTTACGCCGGTGTAACAGCCCATTCTTAACCCCCTCCCCCTTCTGGAACTTACCCCGGGGTAAGTCTGGGCTAACCTGCTTTTACCCCCGGAGTCATTCCAGGACTAGCTGGAACTTACCCCCCTCGTTGGAACTGATCTCCCCCCCCCCCCCCAAGTCATCTACATTGTACAAGGTACACAGGCACTCAGGAGACACTAATTATCTGTAAAAATAGTTAGAATCTCTGATATACATTAACGTGACCAATGGTCAGTGACCACTGGTTGTCTGCATTGCAGAAGGTATACAAACAACCATGAGACACTGATTAACTGTAATATAGTCGAAATATCTGATTTACCTGATAGTGACCAGTGGTCAGTGGCACTGACCACCAGTCGTCTGCATTGTACAAGGTACACAGGTACTCGGGAGACTATAATTAGCTGTGAAATAGTTAAAATCCCCGATTTACGTCATAATGACCAGTAGTCAGTGGCACTGACCACAAGTAACCTACATTGTACAAGGTACACAAGCACTCGGGAAACACTAATTAACTGTTAAATAGTTAAAATCTCTGATTTACGTCATAATGACCAGTGGTCAGTGGCACTGACCACTAGTCATCTGCATTGTTCAAGCTAAGGTACACAGGTACTCAAGAGATTCTAACCCCCCCGCGGGGGGGGGGGGGGGGGGGGGGTAAGTTCCAACTGGGGGGGGGGGGGGGTAAGTTCTAACCAGTCCTAGAATGACCCCTGGGGGTAAAAGCAGGCTAGCCCAGAGTTACCGCGGGGTAAGTTCCAGAGGGGGGTAGGAACGGGCTGTTACACCGGCTCCGCGACCTAGCAATTATTGTCGTCAGTAGGGGGCTTGGTAGGTGGTGTCCTGCGTACGTTGGATCAGAACAGCGGCCACTGACGTTCACCAAAGTGACAAGGCAGCAGTGCAGTGTCTCCTCCGGTGGGTTGCCTCTTCACGATTTAACATTGACTGCTCCCTGTGGATTGCTGGTACCTGGGCTGCAGCGGGCCGGGCCGGGCTGTGGCTGTGGATGAGGTGTCGGAATGACCAGTGTGGGTGTACTGCCACTGAGGTGGCACAGAAGATGGGAAAGAAGAAAAAAAACAATTAAGGAAATACCGAAGTTTACTGGTACACTTTCAAGTCCCAAAAGCAGCACTTAAAGAATCAAAGATTTTGTCGACGTAAAACAAAAAAGGCAAGACGTTCATATCTTTTTGTCCTATATAGTGACGAAATAAGGTCAGTTTGTTCATAAGGTACGGAAAATGAGATAAAGTTTAATGCTGTGTCCTTACAAGGGATGTCACACGGCACAAGAAGAGCTCTGTGCGTGTGTGTGTGTGTGTGTGTGTGTGTGTGTGTGTGAGTGTGTGTGTGTGTGGTGTGGTGTGTGTGTGTGCGCGCGCGCGCGCGCGCGCGTGTGTGTGTGTGTGTGTGAGAGAGAGAGAGAGAGAGAGAGAGAGAGAGAGAGAGAGAGAGAATCGATTCCAACCGCACTATGCTAAATTCGACGAGTATGGAGACGACGTGTGTGTGTGTGTGTGTGTGTGTGTGTGTGTGTGTGTGTGAAATCAGTGTATAAACTGTATCTTCCCCAGAAGTCAGTCTCTCTTCTCTCTCTCTCTCTCTCTCTCTCTCTCTCTCTCTCTCTCTCTCTCTCTCTCTCTCTCTCAGTTACCACACCTCCCCCTCCCCCTTCTGCACATCATCATAAGCAGCAGCAGCAAGTCCTCAGCCTCGTCGTCATCATCATCATCACCATCATCATCCTCAACATCAAACACCATCGTCATCACCATTATCGTACCAGTTTCTCATCTTCCTCTTCATCACACCCAGATCCCCCGTTCTTTGTCATGGATGATGCGCAGAGGCTACGCCGCCACGCAGATGGAGCCAGTTAGCGCTCGGTCCGTGTTCCCATGCTTCGACGAGCCGGGGTTCAAATCTCGCTTCTCCGCTCGTATAGCCAGACGGACGGACACGGAGCGAAAACTACAGCACCCTGTTCAACGCCCCCCGCCTGAGCTCCAGTGTGGAGTGAGTCTGGGCTTGGCTGAGGTGGTAGGTGGGGGGAGGGGGCGGGGGTTTTTGGGGGGGGAGGGGGGGGGGGGGGGTTAGAGGGCTCATGGCTGGATGGATTGAGGGATAACGGGGAAGGAATGGGCGGGGGGGGGGGGGGGGGGGCATGTGTGTGTGTGTTTAAGGGTGGAGTTTTAGCTGGCGGGCGGTTGGTTTGGCTGGCTGGCCGGTTGGTGGGTTGGTTGGATGGACAGTGTGGGCGGTTGGCTGGTTGGTGCGTTGGGTGGTTGGTTGGATGGTCGGTTGGCTAGTTGTCTGGTTGGTTGGCTAGTTGGCAGCCTTGTTAAAAGGTTGACAGGTTTGTTGGCCAGTTAGCTGACAGATTGGCGTTTTTTTTTGTCGGTTAATTGGTTGGTTGGTTGTCTGGTTGATTATTGGTTGGTTGGTTGGTCGTTGGCTGGCTGGCTGGTCACTTGGTTGACTGGTTACTTATCTGACTGCTTGGTTGGCTAGTTGTCTGGGTGGTTTCCTGGTTGGTTGGCTGGTTGTCGAGTGTTGAGCCGCTGGTAGGTCAGTTGGTTGGTTGGTTGGTCGGCTGGTTGTTCACTGCTTGATTGATTGACTGGCTGGTTAGTTGGTTAGTTAGCTGGTTGGTTGGTGGGTTGATTGGCTGTTTGGTTGATGGGTTGGCTGGTTGATGGGTTGGCTGGTTGATGGGTTGGCTGATTGGTTGGTTGGCTGGTTAGTTGGTTGGTCAGTTGGATCGTTGGCTTGATATTGGTCATTTCGATCTGCATTATTATCATCTGAGTGATCGAGTGAGTGGCTGAGCGAGTCAGTGAGAGAGTGAGTGAGTGAGTGAATGAATGAATGAATAACTGAGCTGTTCGATCGATGAAGAGCTCGAGGGTTAGTTTGTTGGTCGGTGTGGTGGTTTGGTCGAGTAACACACTAATCAAATGTTCGATACATTGATTGATGGACAAATACGTTCGAAATATGAACTGAAATTTCATCTGGTTGGTTAAATGACTGATTGGTAGATCAACTGATTGATTGATCAATGGAGCGATGGATGGTTGAATGGAAGAAGGGCTGATTTACTGATTCATTGATCGATCGATTGACTGACCAGCCCGGAGGACGAGAGGTGGACAGTGGACATCTATGGGCCCAGTCCCGTCATGTCTTCCTATCTGGTTACTGTGGTCGTGTCGGACTTTGAACCCCTGACCACCTACATTGACCTGGGAGAGGTGAGAGAGTGGGGAGGGGGTATAGAGAGACAAGGGCAGATGGGAAGGAGACAAGAGAGAGAGGGAGGGAGGGAGAGAGACAGAGAGAGAGAGAGAGTCGGTGGGCGTCAGTCAGAGTTAGAGACTGAGATTTTGTGTTTTCATATGTAGGCCATTTCTCCCATGAACAAGACGCACGCACATGCACGCACGCACGCACATGCATGCAACGCGCGCGCGCGCGGGCGCTCTCGGGCACGAGACTAAAAGAGTTATTTCCCACGCATTTTTTGAAAGCACATCTCGACATTTACATCATCATGAAGTGTTCATATTCCATGAAAATGTAATATTTAATAAAACGTTATCAATTCATACACAGTTACGTCAAAGGTTCTATGTTCAGAGGTATTTTTGTAAGTATTTACATACAATGATTTCACAGTATTTATGTTCAGTGGTATTTTTTGTGAGTGTTTTGTATGAACGTAAACTTTACACGCCGTCTCATACAGGATCCGCTCGACTGATTACACTAAAATTTCAGCATGATCATCATGGGGTAAAATTCCAGCCTATTACCAAGTTTTGCTTAAATGACTTCAGTAATTTTTTAATGATCTTTCTGATAGACAAACACACTAACTTATGCAGATGAAAATAACGCCGTCCTAGGCGAAAATATTAAGAGCAGTGTGTAACTAGAAACGGGATTCTTTTAGCCTTTAGAGGCAACATTCGCCTTGCTTGCATTTAAAGATGAAGTGGATCTTGTATTGGGGAAGACGCTGAGTTCCAGACCCGGTTGCTTGGAATTTGTGTTCATTGGTCATCTCTGTCTCTTCTGCTTGTATATGCAATGCTTTACTTGATTGGGTAGGCGATCGGCCGACTTTGTAAGCTTCTTCGCGATTGGTGGATCATCAGCTGCTCTTTTCAGCTGTTGTCAAGCCCAAATATCACTCACGCACACACACACACACACACACGTATGCATCTTTTCGCCCTGCATATACAGGAGGTTACCCGGGTGAACAAATGGGGAGAGAAGAGGAGAGAGAAATGCTTACGTGATTTCGTTTATTTTTCGTTTTAGGTCCACGATGGGAAATCCAGCGGGGTAATGTTTCCTGTAAGTATGGCAATCTGTCTGTCTGTCACTTTGTGTGTGTGAGCGTGCGCGTGCATGCGTGCGTGTGTGGGCACGCAAAAGCGCGCGCGCGTGTGTGTATGTGTGTGTTGGTGGCGGTTTAATTTTACGTCTTTCCATCCGGCGGATGATATTAGACGAAAAAAAAAAAAAAAAAAACCCCACTTAAGTCATTTCAACACATACACATACATCTGCAAACACTTACGAAAAGGAAAACCGCATATCATTTAAGGACCCTCATAATAGTCTGTCTACATCAGAACTGGCTAAAGTGGCGGCAAACTCAATTATGCATGAGTCAGACAGAACTTGACTCTCATTTTCATATTTGTCAAGATTGATACCTTTCGCCTTGTACATTTTAGTTAAAACTGGACAATCTAATAGAAGGTGATGCACAGAGATGAATTTTCCACAGACACACACAACTTCAGGAGAAGATTTGGTCTTCCATGTGTTCAGCCTTAATTTTGTGATAATCTTTGCCAGATGGCGTGAACAGCTAGACAGTGTGTAGCATTTTTCACAGAAAAAGGTTTTTATAAAAGTAGTGTTCCAGGTTGAATAGCATTTCACACTTAGAAGGATGTAATGGCAAATTTAGCACACATTCTGAACAGTTTTGTGCACAAATTTAGCTAGATTATCTGCTATTTCATTCCCTCTGAGACCACAGTGTGAAGGAATCCAACAGAAGTCTACGAATATACCCTGAGAAATAATACAGTGTATCATGTACCTTATTTCATATAGTAAATCTTTCCTGGCCTTACAATCCCAAGTTTGCAGTGATTGCAAAACAGACTTTGAATCAACACAAAACAGCACACTAAAGAAGGATATTGGAGTACTATATACACAAAATAAAGCCATCAGTATAGCATACAGTTCTGCAGTGAATATTGAAAATCCTTTTCCGAGATGAAAATGTTTTCATATATTCAGACTTGGAATAACGAAACCAGAACCGCTATCAGCTGTGTCCATAACTGAACCATCAGTATAGATTTTACGGTGATTAGGATAAGAATTTTCTAGGTGTTCTTTCACATCGTTCACTAGAATGTTAACATTTTCTTTTTCTTTGAGACGGTATACTCATAATCAAAATTTCCACTCAAGTGTTCTCAAGGAGGCATCATTGGAACTGTGGGAACTCTGGAATCGAAGTTAAATCTACATTACACTTAGACATAAGGTCAGCGGTATATTGTATAATTCATTATTGGCTGAATGCATGATATTTCCTTGGCTCTATCTGGAAAATCTTTATTCGAATTTACAAAAATATCATCGGTAACTGAATTTTTTACTGACAAGCTTCGAATCACGTATTTGGCTACTTCTAGACATCTTTGCTCCGATAAAGGTAAAGGTATTCGCCGCTTTGTAGCTCTAATATGTATTTGTTTGTACAGGAACTCCTAAACCTAATTTAATAGCTTTACTGTCAATACTTTGTAACTTTTTAAAAAGATACTTTGGCGCTGACAAGTAAACTTCTTGTCCATACTTTAACTTGGAGCAGACAAGTGCCAAAGAAAGATGCAAAAGGTTCTAGTATTTTTTCATTCAACGCCTTCTTTCTTGCGCTGAACACAGAAGCGATCAAAGCTATGTGCATTTTCGTTATTTGTTTCATGTTTGTTGTTGCACCTGAAGAAGACCTAAGAGGTCGAAACGCGTTGTGGTTTGTCTTGTGACTCGTTTGTCCACGTTTCTCTGGGCAGTTGGCTGACATTTATTTAAGATTTGTTTAGATTTCCGCCTGCAGTCGTTTCACTTTGCAACTTTTCTTTCGTAGTCTACCGGCCCTACAGATCTTTTTTGTTGTTTGGATGTAGGGACCGGTGGGACTACTTGACAGCGTCCGTATAGGAGCGATAACCAGAGGTAGGTGTTACGTCCGTCTGGGTTTGACTGTTGACAAACGCTGTTTTTCGGAACACAAGCCTGCTCAGTTTTTCGATCGCTTCTTTTTGCGCATGATGGTTATTTCGAGCCGCGAAATTCTATTACACAGCCTTCCAATTACATTCGTCAGTGTTTCAAGTTCACTCACCCATGTCAGCCTGATTTATTTTGAGTGTTTCACCTTCATGCTGATGAGGTCCCTCTTCGCAGTTTGCACACTTTCCAGCAGCGCTCGCTCCAAAACTTTTTTCCTTAAGCTTGGCTCTTGTTTACTTTTTTTGGGCCACCAGATCATTATTTGAGATGGCACGGAG
>JADBJO010021940.1:17500-25000 GCA_016801955.1 Conus betulinus
AGACAGTGTGGTATAATGACTACACCATCAAAGTTATTGAAAGATGCAGTGTGTTATATAATGACAACACCATCAAAGTTATTGAAAGATGCAGTGTGGTATGTAATGACTACATCATCAAAGTTATTGAAAGATGCAATGTGGCATAATGACTACACCATTAAAGTTATTGAAAGATGCAATGTGGTATATAATGACAAGGCCATCAAAGTTATTGACAGATGCAATGTGGTGTATAATGACAAGGCCATCAAAGTTATTGAAAGATGCAGTGTGGTATAATGACTACACCACCAAAGTTATCGAAAGAAGCAATGTGGTATATAATGATTACACTGTCAAAGTTATTGAAAGATGCCATGTGGCATAATGACTACACCATCAAAGTTATTGAAAGATGCAATATGGTATAATGACAAGGCCATCAAAGTTATTGAAAGATGCAATGTGGTATATAATGACTACACCATCATAGTTATTGAAAGATGTAATGTGGCATAATGACTACACCATCAAAGTTTTCGAAAGATACAATGTGGTATAATGACTACAGCATCGAAGTTATGTAAAGATACATTGTGGCATAATGACTACAGCATCGAAGTTATCAAAAGATACAATGTGGCATAATGACTACACCATCGAAGTTATCAAAAGATACAGTGTGGCATAATATGACTACACCATCGAAGTTATCGAAAGATACAATGTAGCATAATGAGTACACCATCAAAGTTATCGAAAGATACAGTGTGGCATAATGACTACACCAAAGTTATTGAAAGATACAATGTGGTATAATGACTACACCGTCAAAGCTATTCAAAGATACAATGTGGCATAATGACTACACCTTCAAAGTTATTGAAAGATGCAATGTGGCATAATGACTACACCATCAAAAGTTATTGAAAGATGCAGTGTGTATATAATGACTATACCATCATAGTTATTAAAAGATGCAATGTGGTATGTAATGACCACACCATCAAAGTTATTGAAAGATGCAATGTGGTATATAATGACAAGGCCATCAAAGTTATTGAAAGATACAATGTGGTATATAATGACAAGGCCATCAAAGTTATTGAAAGATGCAATGTGGTATATAATGACTACACCATCAAAGTTATTGAAAGATGCAATGTGGTGTATAATGACTACACCATCAAAGTTATTGAAAGATTGAATATGGAATAATGACTACGCCATCGAAAGTTATCGAAAGATACAATGTGGCATAATGACTACACCATCAAAGTTATCGAAAAATTCAATGTGGCGTAATGACTACACCAAAGTTATTGAAAGATACAATGTGGTATAATGACTACACCGTCAAAGCTATTCAAAGATACAATGGTATATAATGACTACACTATCAAAGTTATTGAAAGATGCAATGTGGTATAATGACTACACCATCAAAAGTTATTGAAAGATGCAGTGTGGTGTATAATGACTACACCATCATAGTTATTAAAAGATGCAATGTGGTATAATGACTACACCATCAAAGTTATTGAAAGATGCAATGTGGTATATAATGACTACACCATCAAAAGTTATTGAAAGATGCAGTGTGGTATATAATGACTACACCATCAAAGTTATTGAAAGATGCAATGTATATAATGACAAGGCCATCAAAGTTATTGAAAAATACAATGTGGTATATAATGACAAGGCCATCAAAGTTATAGAAAGATGCAATGTGGTACATAATGACTACACCATCAAAGTTATTGAAAGATGCAATGTGGTGTATAATGACTACACCATCAAAGTTATTGAAAGATGCAATGTGGAAAAATGACTACACCATCGAAGTTATTGAAAGATACAATGTGGCATAATGACTACACCAAAGTTATTGAAAGATACAATGTGGTATAATGAGTACACTGTCAAAACTATTCAAAGATACAATGTGGCATAATGACTACACCATTATAGTTATTGAAAGATGCAGTGTGGTATAATGACTACACCATCAAAAGTTGTTGAAAGATGCAGTGTGGTATATAATGACTATACCATCATAGTTATTAAAAGATGCAGTGTGGTGTATGTAATGACTACACCAAAGTTATTGAAAGATGCAGTGTAGTATATAATGACAAGGCCATCAAAGTTATTGAAAGATGCAGTGTGGTATATAATGACTACACCATCAAAGTTATTGAAAGATGCAATGTGGTGTATAATGACTACACCATCAAAGTTTATTGAAAGATGCAATGTGGCATAATGACTACACCATCAAAGTTATTGAAAGATGCAATGTGGTATATAAGGACAAGGCTAGCATAGGTATTGAAAGATGCAATGTGGTACATAAGGACAAGGCTATCATAGTTATTGAAGATACAGTATGGTATATAAGGACAAGGCTAGCTTAGTTATTGAAAGATACAATGTGGCATAATACCTAAACCATCAAAGTTACTGAAGGATGCAATGTGATATGTAAGGACAAGGTCATCAAGGTTATTGAAAGATGAAATGTGGTACATAGGGACAAGGCTAGCATAGTTATTGAAAGATGCAATGTGGCATATACGACAAGGTCATCAAGGGTATTGAAAGATGCAATATGGTATATAAGGACAAGGCCTTCAGAATTATTGAAAGATGCAATGTAGCATAATGACAACACCAGCACAGTTATTGAAAGATGCAATGTGGTATATAAGGACAAGGCCATCAGAGTTATTGAAAGATGCAGTGTGGCATAATGACAACACCATCACAGTTATGGAAAGATGCAATGTGGTATATACGGACAAGGCCATCAAAGTTACTGAAAGATGCAATGTGGTATATAAGGACAAGGTCATCAAGGGTATTGAAAGATGAAATGTGGTATATAGGGACAAGGCTAGCATAGTTAATTGAAAAGATGCAATGTGGCATATACGGCAAGGTCATCACAGTTATTGAAAGAAGCAATATCGTATATAATGACAAAGCCATCAGTCACAGTTATTAAAAGATACGGTGTGGCCCAATGATTAGACCATCAAATTTTGGTCCTGGTCTGTGGTGCAGATCCAGATTAAAGGGCAGGGCCAAGATCTTTTCAGCCAAATTTTTCGAATGACCAATTTTCCACAGAACATGAACGCTTTGAAGTTACTCTTTACTAATTGAATACTATCTATAAAGTGATATGTTTTCTTCGAATATGGAAACTTTCTGGTGATATAACGCCTCCTTTTTGGATTTTTGTCATTTATTTTTCGCTTTGTTGTTTGTTCTATTTTGTCTTCATACAAATATTTTATTTAACAACAACAACCAAAACAACAATTACAAGGGAAGTAACTCTTTCAGTCTGTACCTACTATTACTTCCCCTGGCCACGATCAAAGAGCGCGAGCACGATCTGCACGATCTTAGCAGTGGTAGGGGCGCTGTGGAGCAGTTCTAGTTGGATTTCTTCTTCTTCGATCACTCAGACAGGAACCCCAGAGGCACTGACGAAGGCTGCTGTACGGCGGAGGCCCCCCAGTGATCCATAAAGCTTTCCCTTATCTGTGTGTTGGAAGGGCAGGTCTCTGTGCTAAGCTTTTCGTGTGTGGGACAGTCCTGCAGGAAGTGTCCCACTGTCATTGGGGCTGTACCGCATCGGAAATCGAAGACTCGCCAATGTGGACTTTTGTGAACATGTGATGTCACAGTCTGGAGTGCCCTGTCCTCAGTCTCACAATGCTCACTTGGTCTGATCTGGGCAGCAGGTAGTATGCAACCCTGTTGTTGAAGTCTGGGTGCTGCTCAAACCATCTCCTTTTTTTTTGCTTCTCCAGGATATTACTTTTGACTTCTTCAAAGGAGACTTCCTGCTCCAGTTGGGGCTGCTGTCCTCCTTCCTTTGCCAGTTGGTCAGCTTCCTCATTGCCGTATATATTGCAGTGTGAGGGTATCCACTGGTTGACAGTATTCTCAGTGGAATGCTGCAGAATGTCCAGGGTAGAGACAAGGGTGCTGAGTTCCTTGTTTCGTGGATTTTTAACAGCCTGCAGTACTGATAAAGCATCAGAGAAGGTGACGACTTTGGTAGGTATTGCTCCTCTAATCTCATACAGCGTTCTGGCTGCTGACTGTAGTTCGTTGGATTTGATTTTACAGACAGCGTGTCCGATCCTGCTTTCAATGGGGGCATGGAGAACTGGGGGCTGGTGCTGTACGATAGCGGCTACATTGAGTATTACAAAGGGGTCACCAAAATGAACGCCATTCGGTCACTCTTGGATCTCACGGCCCACGAGCTGGCTCACCAGGTATGTGTGTGTGTGTGTGTGTGTGTGTGTGTGTGTGTGTGAGTGTGTGTGTGTGTGTGTGTGTGTGTGTGTGTGTGTGTGAGTGTGTGTGTGTGTGTGTGTGTGTGTGTGTGTGAGTGTGTGTGTGTGTGTGTGTGTGTGTGTGTGTGTGTGCGTGTGTGTGTGTGAGTGTGTGGTGTGTGTGAGTGTGTGTGTGTGTGTGTGTGTGTGTGAGTGAGTGCGTGTGTGTGTGTTTTTGTGTGCGCGCGTGTGTGTGTGCTTGTGTGAGTGTACGTGTGTGTATGTGTGTGTGTATCTGTGTGTATGTGTGTGTATGTGTGTTCCTTAAGGATTTTCAGGAAAACAAAGAGACAATAGTTGGGCCTTACACTCTCAAAAAGACACAGAAGAGCGGAGCGGAGAAGGGAGAGCTGGGGGAAGGGGTGTTACGGTGTGGTCTTTCAGTTCTTTGATGAACGAATATATCTGCTTGCTTCGTTCGTTTGTTTTGTTCTAGTGGTATGGAAACATCATTACTTGCAACTGGTGGGATGACCTTTGGCTGAACGAAGGATTTGCGACATACATGGAAAATTACGTTGTCGATCAAGTGTACCCCACTATGAAACAGGTAAATCGGTCGCATATAAAAAGAAGCAAAGTATCTGGTGATAGTCATACTTTTGCCAAAAGCCCAGTGGGTGATACATTATGGCCAGCACCGAAGGACACACAAAAAAGGCATTCAAGTTAGCAAACACTTACAACAACAAAGATGTGTTGTTTTGACATTGTTGACATTGTTGTACATTATGTAAATGCCATTACCCGAATAATCGGAACATCCTGATATTCACGGCTCCTTTTGGACTGCCGGCTTGGGGGCTGCCACGGGACAAACCTAAGTGTGGTTGTGCACAGATGGAGGAGAGGTCTAGGGGAGAAGGAGAGGGTGGGGGGGGGGGGGGGGTGCAGAATAAGCAGCGTGGTCGTGTGAACGGTGATGTTATCCACAGCCCAGCCGACCACGGCGGACTACGTCACCTCGTCAAATTTCTCGAACAATTGTTACCAAAAAAAATCAATAAAGCATTCTTTAACCACCACCCCCACCCACCCCCCCCCCACCCCCCAAAATTGCTGAAAAAATATTTCCTCAAAAAAAAAAAAAGAAAGAAAGAAAATCTAGACTAAAAATATTTTTTTCAGGCGTTCAGACATCAAATATGGTGTAACATCTTTGACTAAAGTTTTCACAGAGCCTGTTGTAATGTGTGTATGTCTGATATTACCTGAAGCGTCCAAGATGATGAGTGAATGAGAAAATGAAATGTTATTCAGATAGAAACCCGATATGGACCTACCGAAAGAGCATATCTGTTTTGTAATGCGTTCCAGAAATGCCCCCATGTGTTCTGTCTTGCGTATCTGTTGTTCCAAATGTGACGTCTTGACCAGTGAACACATGTTTTGTTCCTACTTATCTGCCCTCACCCCCACCCCCTTCCCCCATACAGATGTATGCCATATTGTATCATCTTTGCAAAAATGTGTGTGTGTGTGTGTGTGTGCGTGCGTGCATGCGCGCGCGCGCGCGCGCGCGCGCGCGCGCGCGCGTGTGTGTGTGTGTGTGTGTGTGTGTGTGTGTGTGTGTGTGTGCTCTTTTCTCAACAATCACAAGCGTTGACATAGCCAGACTTGGTAGAATAAAAGACATTGAAGTATTCATAAGATCTTCTCAGTTGTTTGCAAGGGAGGTAATCTGTGTTAGAGCCGCGAGAGCTACTCCGCCGTTTTCATGGGACACATGCCGCTGGTGGGTATGCCGAAAGCAAGTTTGTCCCATCAGGCAGCTTAACAGTTTAATCAGAAAACGGCAAAACATGGACGTGGAACAGTGCGCCTGTAACATATAGAGTTGAAATCATGATGGTTATACTGGCGTGCGCTTCAAACCAAATGTTTGGCTCTTTGGATCTGTTTGTTTGTCCCAGAAGCTGAGAAAAGGTAACTCTGTTTGTAATGAAAAAGACAGGCATAATCTTCCCCGATTTTTTTCACCCAGAACAGGTCTGTTGAAGTTTTCTTCTAAGTTTGATCAGTGACCATAATCGCTTATAACACAGAAATTTTTATACAGTTATTTATTATTTTTTTTTTTGCGAATAAATTGACAAATAAAAAGTTGCATTCTATACAGACAAGATCGTTAAAAGCGAATTCTACCAAGTAGAGATGCAAAAAGAAATTGATAAATTTCTAATTACATACAAGCAACACAAAAATGTACTTTGTCAAATGTAAGTAAGTGAAACTGTTTGACTGAATTTACGGTGAAATAGCAAAGTGAAGCTGCATTCAAATAGCAATTAAAACAGACTTACTTGTTAGAGCGGTGATAAATCTTGACGAAAAACGATGCGAATGTATCACAGGGTTTACGTTGTAGTCAAAATGACACACACACACACACACACACACACACACACACACACACAAAGCGCTTATCACGAGAAAGTCCGAAATGTGCGCGTCAAATTAAACTTGTGAGTTAAGTTTCATCCAGTCAGATGTCATATCTTGTCAAACCAAATGATGACGGGCAACTGGAACCATTCAGCGGGTTGGTTGTTTGTTTGTTTGTTTTACGGTCCCCTCTTCTGTACTGCCTCAGTGGCATTGCACCAACGCCGCTCATTTCGACTCTTCGTCCGCAGCCACAGCCCGGTCCAAACAGCGACAGCCACGACATCAGCAATCTACCGGGAGCAGTCAATTATTGTCATTGTCAGGAGGCAACCCACCAGCGGAAACACTGCACTGCTGCCGTCACTTTGGTGATGTTCAGTGGCTCCCGTTCTGATCCAACATACGCAGGACGCCACCTACTAAGCCCCCTACCGACGACAAAGATTGCTAAGTCGCAGACCTGGCGTGAGCGAGGTCTCCGTTCGGTGGGCGCCACCACATCTGTACAACAACAGTCCCTATGAGTTTGCCGATACCGGTGATCCCGACAGAATCAAACGAAGGCCACAGAACCCTTCAGCGTTAAGATAATTATGATCTTACAGTCAAGCAAATGAGAATGAGAGAGGACAGCGTCTGTCAGAACTGGGTCACTGGCAGCGCACGTGCCCTTCGGTCAGACGACCTTCGCCCCTGAAAATGACCGCATTCATGACTGTGACATCGCTTTAGTTGACAAAGAGGAACAAGACTTCGGCAGAGCAACTTT
>JADBJO010021941.1:0-2500 GCA_016801955.1 Conus betulinus
AACGAAGAAGATGTTGTTTTTCAACAAAGCAAGCTGGCCAATCCCAGGAGGAGGACTGTTGGCACGACAAGAAGATCACGCCATCGTCAGTGTGAACAGAAAGCATGAATCCCAACACAGAAGCAGTGGTTTTTTCCGTTTGTTCTGAGAATATTTCAGCCCAAAATTTGTCAATGTTTTCTTTCTTTTTCTTTCTCTCTTTTTTTTCTTTTTCTTTTTCTTTTTTTTTTTTTTTTTTTTTTTTTTTTGCGGTCCCAAACTCTGCGCCACCTCAGAGCAGTGCACACGCCGCTCATTCCGACAACCCGTCCACAGCCCACAGCCCGGTCGGCCCCGCCGCAGCCCCGGCACCAGCAATCCACAGGGAGCAGTCAATGTCAAGTCGTCAAGAGGCAACCACACCGGAGGAGACACTGCACTGCTGCCGCGTCACTTCGGTGGTGTTCAGTGGGGCCTGTTCTGATCTAACATACGCAGGACACCACCTACTAAGCCCCCTACTGACGACAATAATTGCTTAGTCGCGGAACCGGCGTGAGTGAGCTCTCCCTCCGGAGGGCGCCACCACGTCCGTCCAACGACAGCCCCCATGGACTCGCCGATACCGGTGACCCCGACGGAACCAAACCAAGGACCACAGACGTGGAGAGAGGACATCGAAATTGAGGTCACCATGAGAGCAGGGCATGAAGGGCCACAGAATTTGAGATTTTTTTAATGCTGATCGATGAGAATGAGGATGATTAAGATGATGACGGATTTCCATTTCGGTCTGAGACTACATGACAGGGCTGTACTCACGCTTCCTTTCATAATATATCCCGGCGTTAACCAGGCCCGAGAGATACAGGCACCTGCAGTGTTGGTCAGAAAATTTGAGCGACACTCTCAGTAACGCATCCATTAAGTGGACGAAAACTAGACTGTGTGGTCCCAGTCTTTCCCAACTGAGTCCGCAGCAAACTCAACTCTGGGTAGGAGCCGGTCGGGGCAGAAAAAACCCACATGACTCTTGATGGGATTCGAACCCACGACCTCCCAGCTGGGAGTCCGCGACGCTAACCACTTCGCCACGGCAGCTGGTAAAATTGTCAATTTCTGTTCAATGAAAATCAGATCGTGTATCGTTGAGTTACCCATTAAGTTTAAATGAACGTTTTAGTGTTTGAAGTTTATGTGTTAAGCGTTTTGTGCATATGCGCAGTATGTATTTGTCTTCAATTAATAGATATTCTGCTGATGATCAGTTTGATGTGGGTTAGACAAATCGACTTCTACTAACCTGCCTCCTCATCCCTGTCCCTCCATTTCTACCTTTCCGTCTTCTTCCGACTTCTTCATTCTAACACAATCATCCGCACTTTCTTCACACTTTTTTTTTTGTCTTCCTCAGGAGGGAAGAATGTCAATAAATGTTGATTGGCTGGTAATATTCCAGTTTTGCTCCTTCAATAAGGAATTTGACATTGACTTGTTTTAATGCAATTAATCTTAATTAATTTGGTTTGCAACGTGCGTTTCCGCATATAATCTCCCCAGGCTATTTTCGAATCAGGACGTTGTTTCCAGTTAAGGAGTCCTTAATGACACGACCTGAGGAGAGAGAGAGAGAGGGGGGAGAGAGAGAGAGAGAGAGAGAGAGAGAGGAGAGAGAGGGAGAGGAGAGAGAGAGAGAGAGAGAGAGAGAGAGGAGAGAGAGAGAGAGAGGTGTTTCTTCCTTCGTCAAAATTGTGTCCTTTTCTTTTTCCAGTTGAATGAATGCAGTTTCTTTTACCTCTTGATGATTGCACTCTCCTCTTATCCCTGCACCAATCCACACCACATTTACATTTATGGAAGTGCACACTGAAAAAAAATATGCGCATCAAACTAAAACGAAAACAACAGCAATTATCTGAAATGATGGAAACTGACAAAGTATAGACTGGTCTACTATATTCGAGCCCTATCTTGCACACCCATCTAGAAGACTGTTTAAATGTTCAAACCAGGTTTTCGTCCTGATATTGGTAATCTGTATACCACGTGTGCAGTCTAGTGTTTTGGCCCTGTTTTATTGTCATTCAACATTTCTTACATTTATATGTCTGAATCCCTCCGTATCAGACTGTGGGATGTTTATATTTGCATAATCTGTATTTCTTGTACCTCTTCTCCCCCTATTGGAGGCCAATAGATTTGTCATCACCACCCACAGTGAGACGGGAGCTGGCAAAAGCTGTCCATTACATGTTCAGCTCTTTCCATGAGCTTTGTGCAGTGAGATCAAAATGGATCATCACACATTTCTTTGATCATTGAAATGATTGCAACACGTTGAGGGGCTTTGAGAATGACTACTAGCTCAGCAGTGGAAAGGGAGAGATCCTGTTCAGTGGGAACTGGTTCTTCTTTCTTTTATACACTGATTACAAATCCCGGCACTCCCGACTTGGTTATTGATCATTGAACCCTTTTGTATACGTGTGTGAGTGCGAGCGCGCGCGCGCGCGCGCGTGTA
>JADBJO010021941.1:15000-17500 GCA_016801955.1 Conus betulinus
TTGTTGTTCTTTCAAACTGCAGACTTTTTTTTTTTTACTTTGTTCTATCGCATCATTACAGCAAGTTTTTTTTTCTTTATATTTCTGTTCTTTTCATATGTTTCGTTTCATACTTTGTTTTCAATTAAACTGTTTGTCTTCATAATAAACACAGTCACGCACCAGCACATTCATTAAACTAGGCATATTCAAAGACACAAAGTAGCATCCTGGTATTCACATTGTATCTGCAGCGACAGACACATAGACACATGCACATAGAAATGTAGATCAGTGCATACTGTTTGGATGGTGGTGCTGTGGCCAGACATACTGCGATAAGAAGAGATGAGCGTAAAGGCCAGACTACTTAAGGCATGGGAATCACAGTGCAGCAGGATGTATGAGCGGCTGTCGTACGTCGATAGGATTTGGAAAGAAAAAAAAACGAATGAGCGTAACGTTTGGTTCTGCTATAAAGTACCCTCAGAAGAGTGGCGATGGGATGAATGGAATTTGAATGGAAATCTAAAGGAGATCACAAGAACATTATGGTCCACCGCAAGTGACATCTCTCTCTCTCTCTCTCTCTCTCTCTCTCTCTCACACACACAGACACAAGACACAGACACACAAACATACAAAAACATACACACACACTCTCTCTCTCTCTCTCACTTGTCTAATGCTTTTTAATAATGGCGAAAACCCAAAGGCTCTGCCCAACCTTATTCTTGATGACAATGTTCTACAATATAAGCAAACAGTCAAGTTAACACCGAAGCTGAACTGGAAAAAGCATATTGGAAATTTGATAGATAAAGCTAGGAAAAGATTTAAATTTGCTCAAATTATATGTTGTCAACCATGGGGTCAAGACTGTACCACACTTTACATTTATATACATCGTTAGTTCGATCAAAATTAATATATGGACAGGAAATATACTTCTCTGCATCTAACTACCTTTTAAAGAACTGCAAAGCTTAGATAGTAAAGCTTTAAAATTAGCTTTGGGTGTTCCAGTGCACACAAACACAATGAAATGCTATAAGGAGACAAACATTTTACCTCTTAATGAACAACGAACGTTGGATGTGTCCAAATACGTTGTAAGAGGCCTATCTGTAAAAAAAAAAAACTCTGTTACTGATGAAATTCTTATGGATTCCAACAAGGAATACCCCAAAAGGTCTAAAAATATATCATACATACAGCCAATTAGAAATTTCACTTGTGAGCTTATGTCCGAATGTAGTATTGATATTGATGCAATTTCGGAGGTTCCTATTGTTCCTCAAATGCCCCCATGGGAGCATCTCAACGCAAAAATTGATGATGAATATACTACTTTGAAGAAAGATGACAATGTAAATATTCTAGTAAATGAAGTTCGAGAACATCTCGAAAAGAGACTTATCCAAATCATTTAAAAATATTTACAGATGGTTCAGTAATGGAAACGTCTGACAGTGGTGCTGGATTACTACTATACCATCCTTAAATGTGCAAAAGTCTTTCTATCTAGGCAGAGAATTTTCAATTTTATACATCAGAGCTATATGCAATTATTATGAAAGCTCTGAATTATATCTTATATGACACGCCAGTATCATTTTATAGTGTGCTATTTTGTGTTGATTCAAAATCAGTTTTACAATCATTAAAGCACTGGAAATCTAAAATTAGAACTGATATTCTTTTTGAAATTAAGCATCTGTTACATTGTTTACTTTCCCGAGGTATAGCAGTTGATTTTTTGCTGGGTTTCCTTCACATTGTGGCTTAAAAGGGAATGAATTAGCAGACAAATTGGCAAAGCAGGGGAGCTTGTACAATTTCTGAAACACCCTTCAACAAAGTCGTAAATTTTTTCTCCGCATGAATTGATCCAGCGATTGGAAAAGAATATGCGGAAGAAACATCTTAATGAGAAATTATTCGTTCTGCCATCATGTCCAAGGTATCTAGCCAGATTAATTCATAAATTACGGTTAAATACATGGAATACAAAATATTCACGAGGCATAGCGTGTATATGTCAGGAGAATATCTCAATTCGTCATCTTTTATTTGAATGCCCTATACTAACCCCAGCTTATAAGGAGAAGAATATTTTTATAAACAATTCTGACAATGTTGATAGTGTGGTAAATAACCCTTGCTTTTTTTATATTGCTTTGGTTATTGCTCTCAGTCCCCAGTTGCAAAACTATTGTGAAAAAAGACATTTGAGATATGTGTGTTAATGTTTTTTTTTTTTTTTTTTTTTTTTTTTTTTTTTTTTGGGTGGGGGGGGGGGGTGGGGGAAGGTGCTGATAGTACAATGGAATGTATATTGCAGTTTAAAGGTCTAAGATCATCTTGTGATGAAAAGACGTTAAATAAAACTACTGAAAATTGCAGTAGTTACAAGAATAAGAACAATAACGACCACAACGACGACGAAGACCAAAAAATAGATCAACAACAGCAAGAGCAACAACAACAACAACATCAACGACGACGACGACGACGACGA
>JADBJO010021942.1:10000-28697 GCA_016801955.1 Conus betulinus
GTTGCATAAGGGGCGAAATCACGAGAAACATACGTAGCTTGAAAACTTTTGATGAGAGAAAGCAAAATTAGTTGTCGTCCAGTTACTATTCTGTGGGGAGTTGACCGAGGAACCGAAGGTGGCCGAGGACCCTCGTAAAAAGCGGTTGCGCGCGGGGCGCGTGGGGTGTGGGTGTGTGAGTGTGAGGTTGGTGTGGGGGAAGGAAAGGGGGGAAGGGAGGGGGAAGGAGGGAGGGGGGGAGGGGACGGGGAGGGAGCTCGCGTGCTCTGTGGAAAGGGTGTGTATTGCTGCATCGGGCTGTCTGTCTGGGTGCGGCGCAGCGCGGAGCGTGCGTGCGTGGGTTTGGGGCATTATGTGTGTGGTGTGTGTGTGTGTGGTGTACGCAGGCGCGCGCAGACAAAGGTAAGGGGGGGAGGGGAGGGGGGGGAAAAGGAAGGGATGGCCGGGGGAGGGGAGGGAGGGGGGGGGAGGTGGGGGAGGGGGGGGCGCCAAAGGGGGGAGGGGGGGACAGGGAGGGGGGGGGGGCGGGGCAGCGTGCGAGAGGTCGGGGGGAGCAAGGCAGAGAGGAAGAGGGTAATGGAGAGAAAGGGAAGGGAGGCAATAAGAAAGGAGAGTTTTTCAAGGAAGCCCGTGAGTTTATATACTCATTCTTCAAGTTGACATTAATTTTGGGCAAATGAGGGTCATTGGACAGTCTTATGAATGAGTTAAAGCGGGGCAGATTCCAGTTATTTATGTTGGGGGATATTCGGTAATTCAGAGTCATTTTTTCAAGGGAGAAGCGTAGTAAAGGGTGGACCTCAGGATGAAAGTCGTTGCATCCCTCATTTTGGGCTGAGAGATGATGTCAGTTTCCGGCAAAGGACAAAGGGGAGAAGAGAAATTATGACGTTAGAGGGTTTAATCGGGATATCTAGCTTCCTTAGGACGCTGGAAAGAAGAGAAAAAATGGTTCGAAAGTTTCGGGGGGGGGGGGGGAGGGCGTAACGAAATGAAAGGAAAGGAAGTGGGGTTGCGGGAGAGAAGGGGGGGAAAGGAGGACAGAATGAAAAGGGGAAGAGAGGAAATGGGGAGTGAAAGGGACTCTCTCCATAAGGGACAGGGGTGAGAGGGGAAAGAGAAACAGAGGGGGGCAGGGATAAGTGAAGAAAGGTAGAGACGAAGGAGAAAGGGGGGGGGAGAAAGGGGGGGCGAGAAGGATGGGAGAGCGAGGGAGAGAGAGAGGAGAGGGAGGAGGAGAGAGAAAGGGGGAGAGAGAAGAGAGGTGGGAGGATGAAGGGAGAGAAGGAGCTGGATGGCGGGGGAGAGAAGAGGGAGAGAGAGAGTGAGGAGGGATGCGAGAGAGAGATGAGAGGAAGAGAGAGAGAGAGGGGAGTGATGGAGAGAGGAGAGAGAGATCGGGGAGAGGAGAGAGAGGAGAGGGTGGGTCAACCAAAAACGCAGACAGAGCAAGCAAAACAAAAATTAGTAACAGCAGGACCTGACAGCAGAAATCCCCCCCCCCCCCTCATACCCTACCATGCCCCGTCCCCCCTTTTTTTTTTTTTCCCTACTTTTTTCCGCCCCACCTCCCCCCCCCTCCCCCCCCCTCAATCCTACACATTTTTTTTTTGTTCTTTTTTTCCCGTTGTTTTTTTTTTTGTTTGTTGGTGGTTGTTGATTTTACTTCTTCGTTTTCTTCAACAATCTCATGAACAAATCAGATGACAACCTCGAAAACTATTCGGAAAAGGCACATTGCAGGCGCAATTATTAAAACTCCGTGACGTGGAGACAATGAAATAATATGATAGTTGGAGGAGAATAAATCCTTGACCACCGAACGGCTAGGAACGGAAAAAAAAGGACTGAATTGAATGATCATGAAAAGGAAAAAAAAACGACTAGCCCACTCTCACTCTCACGCAACCGGACAGGAAATGAACGGAGAACTATTTACCAACAGGCGAAAGTTCGTCAGAGTTTGATATCGCGCCACACGGGGCTGAGGTCAGTAGTCTAAAGCATGCTGGCAACCACGGAACGTTGATATGTGGAAGTATGCGCGAAGAGCAATCCAGGCTTGAAACGGTCGCTAAAAAAAAAAAATAATAAAAAAATTGGCTGGTAAAAAAACGTTGAAAAAAAAAGAGAAAAAAACCAAAAATCGAAAAACACAATGGAGGAAACATGCCTAGGGGCGTGTACACACACACACACACACAAACACCCACCACACACACACACACACGCCACGCACGCACGCCAGCGCACCGCACCCGCATAAACACACACAACACACAACACACAACGCACACACACGCAGAGCACGGCACGCACGCACGACTTACAAACGCAACACACACATACACCACAAACACACACACACAAATCACAACACACAATACACACACACACGCACCACACCACACACAACAAACACACCAAACACAAACCACACATACACTTACGCACCCTCTCTAGCACCCTCTCTCTCTCTACTATCCTCTCTTGCTGCTCTCTCACACACCACACACAACAACAACACAACACACACACACACACACGCGACGCGCGCGCGGCGCCGGTCGCACACACACAACACTCACACACACACACACACACACTACAGCACACGCGCGCGCGCGCGCGCGCGGCGCGCGCGCGCGCGCGAGCATACACTTACGAAACCATCCTCCCTCTCTACTCTCCCTAATATCTCACCACACACACAACACACACACACACACACCACACAACACACACACACCCACCACACACACACACAGAGGCGCGCGCCCGCGCAGAGGAAAAGCCGAGGCCTACTTAAGCTCGTCAACAAGTGTGTGGGGGTGTGCGTGAATTATATAGGAGAGTGAAGGATTGCTTTCCCTCGTGTCCTGACTAACACCTCGTGGGGCGGCCATTGACGTCAGGTCACGTGGTACGTCACTCAACGGCGTCTTTTTATCGGAAAGACCCATCATCCGTTGTAGGACAATGACACTCACTATAGCAGGGGCAGTAAGGCGGAAGAAGAGAGCGGGGGGGGGGGGGGGGGGGGGGGGGAGTGGCGGGGGGGGGGGGGGGGGGCGGCCGGGGTGGGGGGAGTGGGAGGCTTGTTCAGGCCAGTCGATAAATCGCCCACAGCCCAGATTCGCTATTTCAGAGTGCTTCCGAAAAGACTTGACTGACTTGACTTAGTCCGCTTCCTTCCGATAGGAACACAGGGCCCGCACTGCAGATCTCCATCTCGCTCTGTCACCTGCTCGATATCTGACTGGCACATACTGTCCAATCACTGCATTGCCTTTGCAGAGTCCGGCAGCAGGAAGAGGTCGGTGCCAGCAAATGGACATGGCCACACAGCCCAGTTAGGTTTTTGCACTGAAAGTCTGTAGGTAGAATCCATGTCAGCTGTTCTAAGGCCCGCCATCAGTTTTGGAGCCAGCATTTCATGTTAAACTGATAATGGATCAAAAGAACAACTCCTACCAATGAATTCCCTTGTTTGTTTGGTTTGTTTGTTTTGTTTGTTTTTGTTTTTATTTTGTTTTGTTTTTGTTTGGTGTGGGGGGTGGATTTCCACTAAAGAAATCACAATTTTCAAAACACACATGACCTTTCCCCTCGTTGAGGTCACATTTCTAGTTTTTGCACTCACCCATGACCCTATCTTTGCGCCAGCCAGAAAGCCCCCAAATAATCCCATTCCTTCGATTTGTAATCTGTCGGCTTGGAACCACCTGGCTTGTACCTTGATGGCCATAGGAAAGAAAATGAGGGAGAATCAACTTTTTGAAATTCTCGAAACGATAGAACTGTGCCAATCTTTAAATACCCGACTCCTTACGCAAGGCTTTGGCGCATTAAGGTTTTCGGGGTGCAGCCTTTGTGGCAGCCAGTACAGCTGGATCTGTCCTCTTGGCTGGCTGTAATGTGGCAGAGGCGGCAGCGATCTGATGTGCCCACAAGTCCATACCTCTCTCCCTGACAGCGCCATGAAAAAGACGGGAAAACACGCGGAGAAGGAACAGCTGAACACCACGTTTGTCGCTGTTGAGTTTCGGTCAGTTACGCTTCGTCTAATCGCGTTTCATCCCATTTACCTTTATTTCTTTACCCACATCCAGCACGTTTTGCCCCCCAAATCAGTTTGTCATCAAGTTGAATGAAATCATTGCTTCTCTCTCTCTCTCTCTCTCTCTCTCTCTCACACACACACACACACACACACACACACACACACACACGCACACACACATACACAAAAGAGGCAAAGAAGCCTGACCACAGGTGAACCGACTGATGATGCTTCATTCTTGGGAGGTTACGTCATTCCATGAATCGTGTGTACAGTTGTAGTAAATGTCAAGAGATTGAGACGAACAGCGTAGAGGGAGTTTAAGAATTTGGTCTCTAAGGTTCCGTTTCTTTTGTTGATGTTGTTGTTGTTGTTGTTGTTTTTCCCCATTCAAAATTCAGTTTATCTTTGAGACAAACAATGACAGATCTTGACGTCAGATCTAACTATAAACTGCAAGGATTTTTCCACATGCTCCACAAATACCGCTGAGCGAACTGTGCGTCATAGCTGAGGTGAAACGTTACACGCGATTGTTTAGAGCCCCGCGGAAGGAACTCTCGAAGTTTCTCGCGAGAACAAAGGACTGGGCGAAACTGTGGCGTATCCCCTCCAAACAAGTCAGGGAGGGAAAGGGGGAAGGGGGGGGGGGGGATGCGGAAGGGAGCGAGATTGGAGAGGTCGTAGGACATGACAGCACACACACACACACACACACGCGCGCGCGCGCGCGAAGACAAGAAAGAAAGACAAGGATGTCGTAATATTTATTATACTCCTCAATACTTACCATACGTGTATACAAATGTATATACGTGCGATGTAAGTACATGCGTACATGAATGAATTGTAACTATGACGTGGTAAAGTGTGTTCAAAGAAAATAGAACCTTCATTGCAAGGTGAAAAAAAAAAAAGAAGAGAAGACAAGAATAGCCAAGCAGTGAGAATGAAAATAAAACGAAAGAAAATAAGACTGGGGGTGGGGTGAGGGAGATGGGGTGGGCGGGGCGGGGAGATTGGCCGATGTGGAGAAAAGGCACACAGGATTAGGGCGAGGAGTGGGAAGGATGGGTGGGGTGAGGAAAGGAAGGGAATGGAGCGTGAAGGGTGATGGGAGAAGGAACGGGGATGGAGGAGGACGGGAGAGGGGGGGGGGGGTAGGTTTTGTTTTCTGTTCATACCATGATCACTGTGTTCGCTTGCCTTTTTATTTTTTTTTTTTTTTTTTTCTTCAAAATCTATTTATTTCGTTTATCTGTCATTATTACTTGGGAAACGGGGGAATGGAGGAAAGGGGAAGGGAGGGGGAGGGATAGAGGTGAGGGGAAAGTGGGCGGGTGGTGGTGGTGGTGGTCGGGTGGCAGGGGGAAGGGGGGGAGGGGGGTTCAAAAATTAGCTACGATCACTGAGATAAGATCAGATAAGATAATGTTGCTTATAGCCCAGCCGACCGCAAAGGGCCATATCAGGGCTGTCACCACGTTGAAATCAACTCACAAGTCATTCATTCACACAATTCTTTAAAAGACATCGTCTAAAAACTCATCCAAAACTTTGTTACAAATCTTTCCGCTGTAAAAAATCTCAGATCCGATGAAAAATGTTAACCTCTTTCAAGAACTCAAAGATCGCGTCAGGCGGAACATCTCTCTGAACAAGGTTTTCATTGAATCTGCTGTAAAATGTTACGATCACTGAAGTCACTTATCTTTTAACACACACACACACACACACACACACACACACACACACGCACACACACACACACACACATATATATATATATATATATATATATATATATATATATATATATATCACACACACACACACACACATATATATATATAATATATATATATATATATATATATATATATATATATATATATATATATATCACCACACACACACACACACACACACACACACACACACACACAAGGGAGATAACAGTCCATGACTTATGTCCTTTCCGCTTGACCGGAACTGTGAAGTGGGCCGAGGCGAACTTGGTCACGGGTCCAGCTGGTGTAAACCGCTGCCCCCTCCGGGCTCTTGGCTGACCCATCCACAACCCGGATGTGAGTTTCGCCGTCGGCTGGGCTATAAACTACAGGTCTCGAGTTGAAGCCTACGCATTGTCAGCTGGAGGCTGTCCTGGGCAAGGGTACGTGGTATGGTGGGCAGGACTGTGGCACACACACACACACACACACACACACACACACACACACACCAAAAATTAGCATTCTCAGTTGAGATAAGGTTGTTTTTTTTTTTTTCAGTCACTGCAACAAGAAACCTCGCCCGAAAAGACAAGGACAGAGACAGACAAACAGAGGGACAAATCGACAGACAGACAGACAGACAGACAGCACAGAGAGAGAGAGAGAGAGAGAGAGAGAGAGAGAGAGAGAGAGAGAGAGAGAGATTTCAAGTCGCTTCTAAAATGAAAGGCAGCCAAATCCTTTGCATGTGAAAGCCCCCAGAATTGTCAATTGGGGGGCATGCAAAACCCCCAACATTTGACATAGGTATGTGAAAACACGCACATTTAACATGGGTATGTGAAAACTCGCACAATTGACATGATGTGAGGGCAGGTTGGGGGGGGGGGGTGAGAGGGGGGAGCTAAACTAAGAAGGGGAGGGAGGGGAGGGGTAGCAGAATGGGTTTCTTCAGCCTTAATAAACTTATAGCTTGACTGTCTTCAATTCTCGGAGCACAGAGTGTGGCTGCCTACATGATCAGGCCATCAACAGAAAGTGTCACACACGTCAAGGTTCTTATTCTCTGACATGCACGATCTGACCAGGCGCTGACTTTGGGAAGTGGACATGACACTGATTGACCGACGAAGCGAGTACTGCGCTGTACAAGCCATGCTGTCCCCGATGGGCTGCACTCTTGTGCCATAACGTGGACATGTGGAGTGGACATACACCGGATGACCCTCAGCTGGGGAAGGAAAACGAACAGACAAACACATTCACAAACGAACAAACAAACACATTAACAAACGAACAAACACATTCACAAACGAACAAAGAACGAGAGAGATATAGAAACAAAACCAACCATACATGCGCACAAACAACACATACAGGAACAGAAAAAAAAAAAACAAGATGCAAAGCATATAAGCATACTCCCAGTTTATCTTGAATACAAGTACTTTCTGAGATAATCCATTGAGAAGGAAACACGTTTGGGGCCCGTTATAGCCGTTAGCAATGGATATTCTGGTAAAATAAAACATCGGGCATCATCCGTGACCCATAAGGAACATACGTACAAATTTTCAGAAAGATCGGCCCAGAAGTTTTGTCTGGAGCGAGTGGAACACATTTTGACCACGGACAGACAGACACACAGACAGCATTTCTTCGTTCCCATTCTAAAGTACTCCCTGTTCTATTTCAACTGGGAGTACAATAACGAACACTGAACTGAACAAGCTGGCAGAACAGGAAACAAAAACAAAAAAGGTAGACTCAAACAACACACACACACACACACACACACACGCGCGCGCGCGCGCGCGCGCGCGCGCGCACTAAAAAGAAGATATAGGTAGCATGCCGAAATGATTTTCGAACATTCAACCTTTGGTACTCTAAAGACATGCCATCCAGGAACCGCGAGAAACAACGTGTATTTTGGTCCTGTGTGTGTGTGTGTGTGTGTGTGTGTGCGAATGCATTCCTAAGTAGCTTCAGTCCACGTGTGCGTTTCACAAGAGAACTCGAAGACAGCTTGGCAGAGAGAGAGAGAGAGAGAGAGAGAGAGAGAGAGAGAGAGAGAGACAGAGAGAGAGAGAGAGAGAGAGTCAAAAACCCAAATGATTTACAATGTTTAAAGATTGAAGCCCGTGTTTAGTTAGGAATTAGACGGCGGGACGGAAGGGACAATCGATGGAACCAAACACAACAGGCTATTGTGTGGCTACGTACCATTCGTGGCGACACGTAATCCTTTACAAAGTCATTAGGCCTATGACGTGAAACATCCGTCGTTGTGACACAGTTGTGTCAGGATTGGTTTTCACAAACAGTTTTCATGACGTTTACAGGTTGGGATTTCCTTCCATGCCAGAGAGAGAGAGAGAGAGAGAGATACAGACAGACAGACAGACAGACAGACAGCATGGTACTGTCCCATGCATGGTCTACAGAACAGCCGGTTTCATTCACCTCAACCAGCACTCCCGTTTCCTGGCTATTTCTATATACAACGGTTATTCTGCCCTCCTCGGTCAAGAACTCTCTGTTTCCTTGGCGCTCCCGAAGCCTGAAAGAATTCAGTGATGTCAAAAAAAAAAGAAACAAAAAAATAACTGGCAAGAGAGATGAAACACACAAAACAGGCAACTGCACCAAATCACTCTGTCCAGAGGAATAGGAGGCAGAAAACAGGCAGCCCAAAATAGGGTGTTTCCCAAGAAATAAAACACATGACATAGGAGACAAAGAAGCCCATTGCTGCGGGAACTTGAACGTGTAGAACAGGCAGCTACAAAAAAAAACAAAAAAACAAAAACAAAACAAAACAAAACAAAAAAACCACCTCTGCCGCAAGAAACGGACCACAACACAAACAACAAAACGTCTGCTTCGCAAGAAATGGAATTCATAAAAACAAACGGGAAAGAATAAAGAGCTCTGCCACGAACAATGGAAATCACAAAAACAATCAGAAAAGGGGGAAGAGAAACCACACAAAACACGAAAAACAACACCAACAAAACACTGCAGCAAGAAACAGAACACGGAGAGAGAGAGAGAGAGAGGAGAGAGAGAGAGAGAGAGGGAGAGAGAGAGAGAGAGAGAGAGAGACAGACAGACAGACAGACAGACAGACGGACAGACAGTCCAGAAGTGAACTGAATTGTGTACATTTGCTTGAGAGCCACGTTAAAGAACGGATCTACAAAGTGTTTGCTCTGTCTCATGTTTGGTGGAGAATTAGAAGTTTTACACGAAATAGGCGAAAAGTGCATAGTGTGAAAGCAAAATGGATGAAATGTGAATGGTGTGTTGGTAAAAGGGATGGAATGTGAATGGTGGTGTGAAAGGGATGAAATGTAAAGGGTATGAAAATGTAAATGGTATGTAGTTAAAAGGAATGAAATGTAAATGGGTAAAAGGAATGAAATGTAGTATTAAAAGGGGATGAAATATGAATGGTGTGAAGGTAAGAGGGATGAAATGTAAATGGTATGTAGTTAAAAGGGGATGAAATATGAATGGTGTGAAAGTAAAAGGGATGAAATGTGAATGGTGTGAAAGTAAAGGGATGAAATGTGAATGGTTTGAAGGTAAAAGGGATGAAATGTGAATGGTGTGAAGGTAAAGGGATGAAATGTGAATGGTTTGAAGGTAAAAGGGATGAAATGTGAATGGTGTGAAGGTAAAAGGGATGAAATGTGAATGGTGTGTTGGTAAAAGGGATGAAATGTGAATGGTGTGAAGGTAAAAGGGATGAAATGTGAATGGTGTGAAGGTAAAAGGGATGAAATGTGAATGGTGTGTTGGTATAGGGATGAAATGTGAATGGCGTGTTGGTAAAGGGATGAAATGTAATGGTATGTAGTTAAAAGGGATGAGATTGAATGGTATGTTGTTAAAAGGGATGAGATTGAATGGTGTGAAGATAAAAAGAATGAAATGTGAAAGGGGACGGAAAGGGAATGGCGTGTAGAGGAAGGAGACTACTCCCCCCCCCCCCCCCCCCCCTCCCCCCCCCCCCCCCCAAAAAAAGGCCACCCAGAAAAAACCGTGACTGAGAGGCCATTGAAGGTGGCGGCGCCATAATAGACTGGGCGGACTGGGAACAGATGAGTGGACCCGCGCTCCGTTGGATCCAGGGAATGAGGGCTGTGTCACGGACCACCAGACCAATGGGACACACACACACAGAACACACCTCGCTAACACTTCACACTCATCACCACTCACTCCAGACATTTCCCACCGGCTGAGGCTTTATTGTTATTATTAACAATTATTATTATTATTATTGTTATTATTATTTCATTTTGTTTTATCTATCTATCTATCTATCTATCTATCTATCTATCTATCTATTGAGTCATTTATTTATTCTTGAATCTATTCATTATGTTATGTATTCATTTATCTATTTATCGATTTATTTCGTTCCTTGGGTTTCCTTATTGTTGTTTATTGTTATTGTTGTTTCAGCCTTGCGTGCCACGTTTGTTTGCTTGTCCGTGTAAGGCCTCTGAGTCGAAACCCGTTGCTTCTTTATCGTCTTTTGTTCGTTCTATTCGTAAGGCGATCAAGTAAGGTAACTTTCATTCTCGAAATTGCTGGCGTTCATTCTGAAACGGAGGAGAAAGTGTTCAGGAGCATGCTCTCTGTACTTGTCACTCATTTCCTTCCTAACCTTTTTCTTCTCTTCTCAGGAGCGGGGAAGCCTTTTCAGGAACCCGATAGATAAAAACCTTTCAGTTAGAATGGGAACTTGTATCATATCCGACATCAGAATCTTTTGAACGGCAGATTCACGGAAAACACGTTCCGAATTATTCTATCAGAAATGAACATAAACAGAAAACGGGTAGCGCTTTTTTTTGTTGTTGTTTGCTTGTGAGCAAAACAGCTTTAGTCCTAATCACGGTCTCTGTGACCGAAAGTATCTGAAGTTTAGTCAGGATAGCACGTCATTTCAGAGGACAGCACTGTTGGCATGTGTGTAAAAAGGGGGGCTATATCTGTTGGGCTGATGGTGATGCTAACGTCACCATTTTTTCACGACCTACCATGCACCTTCATGCAAGATTAAGTCCGAGGCTGTGTGAAAATCGATAAGTTGTGACAGAGATCGTACTAGGGCTGAAGGTGCTTCTCCATCAATCGCCTGAAGCTGATGATTTGTGTGCAAATGCTTTGTCTTTTCTTGGAATCTGTTCAACAGCACCCTCAGCAGTCAGGGGGGGGAGGGGGGGGGGAGTTGAGGTGGGCAGCAGGGGCTGGAGAGGGGGGTGGAGGGGGGGAGAGGAGAGGGGACGGTTTAAAACTGTAGGTTGTGTAGTTTTGATCGTCACCTATTGTTAGGAGGAGGTATCATTAGGGGCCGTGTCCATTGTTAGCCACAGTTGTGTGTCCTATACTGTGTGGGATCTTCATGGTTTTTCTGGTCCTCCACGCGTCATAAGTTCTGCTGGTACATCATCTATTCCTGGTGACTTATCTCCTTTGGGTGAGCGGTCACACTTCTCCTTTCCTTCTCGGAAAATTCCCAGATTCGCTTCTGATGTTGATCGCATAGTCCGTTATACCGCCGTCTTCAATTAACGACAAATGAATGTTTTTTTTTTTATCTCAGGCTGTATGGTTTATTTCTGCCCCTTATTCCGGCCTTCCAGCTCTCCCGTGTACAGTCATACTCAGATTGTCCTATCGCAGCCCTAGCACAACAGTGCGCAGGGATCACTTATGATTAAATCGTTATGAGGCAACCCATTAGAGGAGACACTGCGCTGCTTTCGAGTCACCTCAGTAATGTTCATTGGTGCCTGTTCTGAACTAACACACGCAGAGCACCACCTTCTAAACCCTCTACTGGCAATAATAATCCACTTGTCGCAGAGCAGGTGTGAGTGAGCGTCCCTGTCCGGCTGACGTCATCATGTCCATCCAATAACAGTCCCCGTGACTCAGCTGACAGGGACAACCTCCGCACCAACTCACCACCATGAGCGTGGACGTGGGGAGGAAATGAAAACTTGAGGTCACCACGAGAGCAGAGCATGAATGGCCACAGGATTTGAGAGTTGACCATGGTTATGATGATCAGTGAGGTTTAGGACGCTGACAGAGGATTCTGCGGACTTCCAGCTGGTCTGGGACAGCATACTACAGCAGCAGCCTGCGCTTCCTTATGTACAGCAATTCGATGTCAACCAGGCCGGCTAGTTACAGACACCTGCGGTGATAGTCAGGATATTCAGGCAACAGTCTCAGAGACGTATCAGTTATAACAATAACAAGGAAATTCAGCTCTTTGGTTCAGTTCTTCCCATCTGAGCCCACAGCAAACACAGCCCTGGGTAGAATCCAGTCGGGACAACAACCAGAAATCCACAAGTGATTGCTCCTGATGGGAATCAAGCGCACGAAGCTCCTAGACCACAGTGTGTGACGCTAACCACTTCACTACGGCGGCTGGTCAATAATGCCCAGTTCTTCACCGTACATAGTCCGCATTCCGATGACTACCATGTTCTATGAGAACGGAGCCGTTCCTACTCCTGTTTCCTAGCCACTTTTTTTATTTACCCAGCTTCCAAGTAGTCCATGCAGCAAATGAGAAGGACATCGCTAGCTGACAAGTAGTCCATGCAGCAATTGAGGACATCGCTAGCTGACAAGTAGTCCATGCAGCAATTGAGGACATCGCTAGCTGACAAGTAGTCCATGCAGCAATTGAGGACATCGCTAGCTGACAAGTAGTCCATGCAGCAATTGAGGACATCGCTAGCTGACAAGTAGTCCATGCAGCAATTGAGAAGGACATCGCTAGCTGACAAGTAGTCCATGCAGCAATTGAGAAGGACATCGCTAGCTGACAAGTAGTCCATGCAGCAACTGAGACATCGCTAGCTGACAAGTAGTCCATGCAGCAACTGAGGACATCGCTAGCTGACAAGTAGTCCATGCAGCAATTGAGAAGGACATCGCTAGCTGACAAGTAGTCCATGCAGCAATTGAGGACATCGCTAGCTGACAAGTAGTCCATGCAGCAACTGAGAAGGACATCGCTAGCTGACAAGTAGTCCATGCAGCAACTGAGAAGGACATCGCTAGCTGACAAGTAGTCCATGCAGCAACTGAGAAGGGGCATCGGTCTGACCAACGTCTTAGAGGAGAGAGTTTTCTGAAGTTGATCCCTCAAACGTGGGATAAAACCTATTTGAGATGGAACTGTGTTGATGCTCATAACTGTGGGAGAACCATCAGCGATGGGAAATTTTCAAAGGTATTTTTTAAAAACAAAATCCGGCAGATTACATGGACAAACGAATTACAAGAGAAAACACAACGCGTTTCGACCTCCAGGTCTTCTTCAGGCAAGATAACACTCAGGACAACGAAAATGAAGAATGAGCGATCACTTATCTCGTCAAAATCGGCGAAAATGAAGAACGGGCAATCACTCACCTTGTCAATTTGAGTGATTGCTCGTTCTTCATTTTCGTTGTCCTGAGTGTTGTTAATCTTGCCTGAAGAAGACCTAACAGGCCGAAACGCGTAGTGTTTTGTCTTGTAATTCGTTTGTCCATGTTTCCCGGCGGAGTTACTTCAAACAGCTTTTAACATTTGTTTAAATTTCGCCTGCAGTTACTTCACTTTGCAACTAACCATCAGCGAGGGAGTTAACCCAAATACAGCTTCACCTGAGCTATGGGATCACAGTGAGAAGTAATTTGTCGCGACTCGTAATCCAAGGGTTGCGGGTTCGAATCTTCTCCGGGCCGTTTCGGTACAGGGGGATTTTTCCCTCGGAGTTAACATTAGTTCTGACTCCATTTCCCATACAGTCCTTCGAATGAGACTATAAACCGAGGTTCCGTATGTGAACGCACGCATAACATCTTACACACACGTAAAATCCCATCACCAACTTTCGGAAGAGGCCAGTTTTGGCCGTTGGTATGGATGACACGTTACACATAGCATGCACCTTCCCCGAAGATGGAGTATGGCTGCCTTGATGGCAAGATAAAAAAAAATGGACATACACACAAAACTGCACTCCCTTTTGGGTAGACGGATTAATACTTGCCTGTCCATATAGGGAGTGTCTGCAGGAGTATCAGCCTGCGTATGCAGAAGGAGAAGTCCCGAGGAGCCCAACTCTTGACCATCCCGACCGTTGGGGTCACTCCCGGCAGGCCCAGACGCTTGACCATGGCTGATCTCCGGACGGCATTGGTTGGGAAGAATTGGCAGAGGGCAGGGAGACAGCCATGGAGGGTCCCGTGATGCCGTGGATGGTGAGTGTTTTGGCTGAGGAAGGCTTGAGCCTTTGCAGATAAGAGGCTGATCTCCACACACGGAAATCATTGGCAATGGAGTTGACCCATTGCCCACGATTTGGCGTAGAAAGGGGAACAAGGTGAAGGGTTTTTTTTTGATGCCCCCCCCCCCCCCCCCCCGCGCCATTTTGGAACTAGCCATTCACGTGGTGGTCCGCCCCTGTTGTGAGAGTCAGGCCGAGTGTTTGGAATATGGGTCAGAGGTCTAGAGACAGTTGTGCCGTATCTGATGTCGTTTGGGTTAGACGCTTCTAATGCCTGGCAAGATTTCGTTCAGAGAGGCTGGGAGGCCTGTATTATCCCAGCGTCCAGGCTGTAGAGCCATTTCTTCACTGGGCACAGTGTGGTGAAGGGCTGTGCCATTTCACTGATGCACAGTGCGGTGAAGGCTGTGCCATTTCTTCACTGGGGCACAGTGTGACTGTACCATTTCTTCACCGGGCACAGTGGTGTGAAGGCGAAGGCTGTGCCATTTCTTTCCACTGGGCACAGTGTGACTGTACCATTTTCTTCACCGGGCACAGTGTGACTGCTACCATTTCTTCACCGGGCACAGTGTGACTGTACCATTTCTTCACTGGGCACAGTGTGACTGTACCATTTCTTCACTGGGCACAGTGTGACTGTAACCATTTCTTCACCGGGCACAGTGTGACTGTACCATTTCTTCGCTTGGGCACAGTGTGTGACGGCTGTGCCATTACTTTCACTGGACACAGTGTGTTTCATTACTTCACCGGGGCACAGTGTGTGTGACGGTGAAGGCTGTGCCATTTCTTCACCTTCACCGGGCACAGTGTGGTGACGAAGGCTGTGCCATTTCTTCACCGGCACAGTGCACAGTGTGGTGAAGGCTGTGCCATTACTTCACCGGGCACAGTGTGGTGAAGGCTCACCTTTCTTCACCGGGCACAGTGTGGTGACGGCTGTGCCATTTCTTCACCGGGCACAGTGTGACGGCTGTGCCATTTCTTCACCGGGCACAGTGCGGTGACAGCTGTGCCATTACTTCACCGGGCACAGTGTGGTGAAGGCTGTGCCATTTCTTCACCGGGCACAGTGCGGTGACGGCTGTGCCATTTTTTCACCGGGCACAGTGTGGGTGACGGCTGTGCCATTACTTCACCGGGCACAGTGCGGTGACGGCTGTGCCATTACTTCACCGGGCACAGTGTGGTGAAGGCTGTGCCATTACTTCACCGGGCACAGTGTGGTGAAGGCTGTGCCATTACTTCACCGGGCACAGTGTGGTGAAGGCTGTGACGCTGATCCCTTATAATTGAAGTGGGAATGAGTTGGAGAAACATGCCCTTTCTCATCTCCATGGGGATGATTTGGGTTGGGGGTGGGGTGGGGGGTGGGGGGGGCTGATTACAGAACGTCACACCGGCGGTTACCCGTTTGCAGTCGTGAGGCTGCTAATGGCCGTGAGACGTCATCCCTCCCTCCTCCCCACCCCACCCCCATCCCCTCATCTTCGTCCACCCTTACCCTCACCCCTACCCTCGGTCCCTCCTACCCCTCACGCCTCTTCCCGCCCTGTGGTCATTAGTCATCAGTTATTGTGTGGTAGTGATAGTGCTCCCGTCTCTCTCGCCCCCGCCCGCCCCCCCCCCCCCCCCCCCCCCATTCCCATCCTCCTCGTTAGTATTTATGTGCTGGAAGATAGTCACCGCCTCGCCTCCACCCCCCCTCCCCCCCCCCCCCCCCCCCCCCCCCCGCCCCCCTCCCTTATCCATCTTCCCCTCCTTATCCTCCCCCCCCCTCCCCCCTTAACCTTGGTTATGAGTGTTTATGTGCTGGATATACTCACCGCCTCGCCTCCACCCCCCCTCCCTCCCTCATCCCCCCCCCTACACTCCTCATCTCTCCCCCCCCCCTTCCCCCCCCCCCCCCCCCCCCCCCCACACACACCTCTTGGTCATGAGTGTTTATGTGCTAGAGATAGTCCCACGTTTCAATCCCCCCACCCCGTCACCCCACACCCCAACCCCACTCCACCCCCCCATCCCCCCCCCCACCCACGCCCCCTTCTCTTCCTCTCCCGCCCTCCTGGTCATTAGCATTTTTGTGTGGAGGTAACCGTCGTCGCCCGACGCTCACCCGCCACCTCCACCCTACACCCTCCCCCCCCCCCCCCCCTCATCCCCCTCCAGTTCTCCTGTCTGGTCATTAGCAATTGTGTGGTCATCAAGGTCCCCTTTCTCCCAACCCCTCCGTCCCACCCCACCCTCCTCCCACCCTCCTCGCTGCCTTATTACTCACTTATGAACTTTCATTGTGTCGTGAAGACAGCCCCCTCCCCCCTCCCCCCCCCCCCCCCCCCCCCCCCCCCCCCCCCCCCCACACCACACACACACACTCCTGTTCATTGGTCTGATCATCTAGACATCGTTGGTTGGTTGGTAGCTTCTTCCTCTCCTCCACCCCCCCCCCCCCCCCCCACCCCCACACACACACACACACACCCACACATCCCTAAGCCTTCCTCTCTTCTCTTGCCCTTAGATTGCATTAGCTGATTCGCCGTCTGGAGGAACTCCAAAGCGCCTCTCTCTGTCTCCCGTCTGTCTGTCCTGTCTGTCTGTCCGTCCGTCCTGTCTTCTGTCTGTCTGTCTGTCTCTCTCTCTCGTGTCTGTCTGTCTCTCCCTCACATCTCTCTCTCTCTGTCTTGTGTGTGTGTGTGTGTTTGTGTGTGTGTGTGTGTGTGTGTGTGTGTTACAATTGAAAAGGGAGACAAGAGAGGAGGAACTTTCGCGAAAGACGTCATAGCAATAATGGCGAGTTGCAAGCTTCCTTTAACTTATTGCTTTTCAGTTCTTTGTATTTTCGGTCAGTGTAGTATTTTGATTTATTTAAAAATTTTGGAAAGTGAACGTATATCTAATGGTTCAGTGTGTTTTTTGGATCGATTGATAATGCGAGTGGAAATATTCAAGATTATGTTCGACTGTTCACCAGGTTTCCGTAAGTTGCTAGTGCATTGCCGAAGGTTCGAGAATGTTGTAGAAGCTGACCGAATTACATTTTGCATACGCTCGTCACGATTTCATTGGTTAAGCTTACTGATATGCAGAATATTGTAGAAAAGAATAATCGAGTATGTTCGAGAATATTCTTCAGAAGGCATATAAAAGAATGAGAGCTTTGCCACTGAGACAGACAGGACAGGAGAGAGACAGAGAGAGAGAGAGAGAGAGAGAGAGAGAGAGAGAGAGAGAGAGAGAGAGAGAGAGAGAGAGAGATTTTTGAAAATTCTAGTCGCGAGCATGTAAGTGTTCGAGTCTTCAGTGACTTTGAGTCTAGTCGATGAAAAGCTGCCATTGGTAGAATATTGCCTGCTGCATGTACGATTGAGTTCCTGTGCGACTTATTGAACCTGAAGGTCAGTGGATTTTTTGTTTTTTGTTTTTTGTTTTTTGTGGTTTTTTTTTTGTTCCTATATTCTTCAACGTTTGTAATAAAAGGATCCTCTTCGTTTCAATACCGCCTGGTGTATTTTGTCGTCTGCAAGCCGAAAACCTACCACAGGATCTACAACAAACTCTTACAAGCTAGGCTACTGCACTTACCTTGTACTGAGGAAGGGAACCGCTGTAGCAAGGACTGGAGTGACGGGAGGGGGGGGGGTGGGGGGGGGGGGAGGGGGGGGGAGATGGATGTTCCCCACCCCGTCACCCCCAATTCAGGGATAACGGAGAGGAGATTCCAGTGTCCCCCGCCCCCTCATCTTCCCTTTACCCCCCCCCCCCCCCACCCATTTCCTGCAGAGTGTCCCTCTCTCCCCCCCCCCCCCCCCCACCCCCCCCCCCCCTCTCCGTTAAGTTAGTCCTTTCCTATGCTCTTTCCTCTCTTGGGATACAATTGACGTCATCCGGCGATACAGAAGAGCGCGCGCGTGCGCCGTGCGCGCGCGCACACACAAGACACACACACACACGCACACGCACGCACGCACACACACACACCCACACACACACAAATATATATATTATATATATATATAGATAGATAGATAGATAGATAGATAGAAGAGAGAGAGAGAGAGAGAGAGAGAGAGAGAGAGAGAGAGAGAGAGAGAGAGAGATTATATACACTTACGCACACACACACACACACACACACACCACACAAAACACACACACACCACACAAAGCACAGAGAGAGTGGGGGAGGAGAGGGGGGATAGTACACTTGATTTTAAATAAGTTGGTACGATTCCATAATTCCTTGCGTATGAACATGCACAACTGGATTCTCCCGCAATTCCCTCTCTTTCAAGTGACTCTCTCTCTCTCTCTCATCCATCCTCTCTCTCTCGCTCTCGCTCTCTCTCTCCTCTCTCTCTCTCTCCTCATCCTCTGCTTCCCCCCCCCCCCCAAAAAAAAAAAAAAGCCCCCCCCCCCCGACCCCTCCTCTCTCTGTCTCTCACACTTCCCCCCCCCCCCCCCCCTTTCTCACGCTCTCTCTGTCCCTCCTCTCTCTCCTACTCTGGCTTCTCTCTCTCCTCTCTCTCCTCCTCCTACGCTCCTCTCTCTCCTCTCGCCCCCTCTCCTCTCCTCGCT
>JADBJO010021943.1:0-7500 GCA_016801955.1 Conus betulinus
TTCTCCTTGATCCACATCTGAGCGTGATGTCCCTTAAAGGAAAACCCACAGACTGACTGGATGAGAGAGAGAGAGAGAGAGAGAGAGAGAGGAGAGAGAGAGAGAAGAGGGGGCAGACAGAGAGAGAGAGAGAGAGAGAGAGAGAGAGAGAGCTTGAGAGAGGGGATATATATATATATATATATACTTATATTAAAAAGAGGGATATATATAATATATATATATATAGATATGGATTATGGAGAGAGAGAGAGTAGAGAGAGAGAGAGAGAGAGAGAGGAGAGCGAGAGCGAGAGAGAGAGAGGAAGAGACAAACAACAAAAAACAGATCGATCAGAAATCTGTTCATGTCAGCAACACACATCGTCGCCCAATCCTGTCTCTTTTTCTTTCATTTCATTTTATCTCAACCGTCCACCCCTCTTTGCTACAGAGAATTTCCCCATTCTTTTTGTTCCCCTACCCTTTTCTTTTTATGTCTCTCCCTAGCAAACGTGCCACAACAACCAGTTGATCGCGTCTTCACACCAGCACGAGTGAAGAAGGCTTTCAGTGAGCCCACAGATGAATGTAGATATTGGTGATTACCAATCACCAAGAAGTTTACAGAATCCAATTTAATCCCTCAGCGCGACAAACATACTAATGCAAAGAGAGAGAGAGAGAGAGAGAGGGAGAGAGAGGATGCGAATGCGAATGCGAATATTTAATCAAGGCCATAGCCCATACTGAAGGGGTGGTACCCGCAATATACATAATATCATCACTGACAATGTACATAAAATCAATTACTGGAAATGACAAGAGAGAAAGCAAGTACATTTGCATCATACAATGGTATTAGGAATACACAGTACGTAACCTCTTTTGTGCTTCATAAATGTACATAGCAAGGTTAAAGAGAATGTCTTCATTTCTTGACGCCAGGAGTAAATTAACTCTGAAATTACAAGGGTCAGAATAAAACTTTGGCTTTATGAATTTTATCCTAAGGTCATGAAAAACAGGACAGCAAAAAGGGAAATGGATTTCATCTTCCTTGGCCAGGTTACATAAACGACATGTCAGTTCATTATCACTCACAGTACTGTATCCGAAATAGTGACAAGCTATATCAGAAACACCAAATCTAATCCTACTTAGCGCACTCTTAATACACCTGTTCATATCCATTTCATATGGCTCTATCGCATTAGTTGTTTTAAAGAGTCTGCATTGCGCAAATCTGTCACTGCTACAAATATGATCATGCCAGTCCTGCCATCTACAGTAAATAATTCTTGGTAAAACATTTCAAGAACCCTACGATATTTTCATCGCCCTGGTTATCCCAAACGTAAGCAAAGCCACATGAATTTAAACAGTGACGAAGATTCATAGCCCATGTCTTCTTGCCATTACAATCCAAATTTATCAATATATCTGATAAACTTTAAAAGGTATTTTGATTTCGTCCATTAATGTTATTTTCAGCCAGTATTTAATGCATAACGAGAGAGAGAGAGAGAGAGAGAGAGAGAGAGAGAGAGAGAGAGACAGAGACAGAGACAGAGAGACAGAAAGAGACACACAGAGAGAGAGACAGAGAGAGACAGAGACAGACAGACAGACAGACAGACAGACAGGCGGACAGAGAGAGACAGAGAGAGCTGGTGTGTGTGTGCCAGTCTGTCTGTTGGCTTTACAAGGAGCATGATAACTGAAGTCGGCAGATAAAAGAAACAACTAGTTTAATGTAAAAGTCTGCACATAACGTGTACTTTGAAATGGAAAAGAAATGCATGCATTATGGTCTGTTGATGGTACATCGTAAGAAGAATTAAGATTTTGAGAGAGAGAGAGAGAGAGAGAGAGAGAGAGAGAACTCTGAACTGGTTTAATGAATAGGCCTTAGACCCATGTCATGGTGGGTGGTTACAAAACAAATCATCCATTATAGCGACACGACACAGGGCATTTGACAACAAGTATCATTTAAGTTTCCGTTGGATAGCGAACAGCTACATGGTATATTCAATCAGACAATTTCGAACAGCGTTTCCTTTTATAAGTTGAGACACAAATGCCGTAATTTAAAAGCTTTCTCAAGGAATAGAGCAAGTCGAACGATCAATATTTTACTTTCTGAAGCAAACAGCTTTGTTAATTCGTGCTGCGATGGACAGTTGTAATACTTAGCTGGAATATACTGTTCCCTTAATCCTTGGTATTTTGAACAGTGTAATACAAAGTGCTTTTCTGTTTCAGTTTGAAACCCACAGAACGGGCATAACAAATCATTTTCAGTTACATTTCTCTTAAAAAGCATTTTGTGCACATTTAACTGCACACCCAATCGAATTCTGACTAAGCTAATTCTGGCCTATATATGATTCACCAATGGTAAGCATGAGGACAAAATTAAGTCACTTTGAAATGATCTGTATAACTGAAAACGTTCATTGTGCTCAATATCTGAGAGCCAATGTGCTTTGTAGTCATTAACTAGTTTATGTTCTTAAGGCTTTCAAAAACTCGACTTCGTTACCGACTTCTTGATTTTCCCACACTTCTTCAAATCCATGTTGGTACAGAAAGAAGCAGACAGAAGATGCCCAAGTATTTTTGTTTTTTCTCATGAAAAAATAACTACATTTTTTGTAAGCTTTCTTAGGTAAACGATGAGACGGTATCCTCAGTATCCTTAACCAGTACTTAATACTCTTCAAGTATAATTTACAAACAATGGAAATCTACATAACTCTCCATACACCATCACATTAGGAGTTCTTATGCTGACATTTAAAAACCTTTTTAAGGCAAAAAGATACACTTTTTCTACCACATCAACATTTCCAATGATGCCTCATATCTCTGCTCCATAACTAAGTAATGGTTGAATCTGAGCATCAAAGAGTTTGAAAAATATAGCAGGGGATTTTTCTCCCAAGGACCATAGCACTTTAAATATACTGATCACTCCTTTCTTTGCTCGGCTTGCCATATCATTCAAACTGTGCGTGAAGGAAAGTCTGGTAGACATCATAACTCCCAAGTACTTATACATGTTAACAACTGTCATCTTGGTCTGCCCATAAAACCATTGTTCTTGGTCAGAGACATATCCACCATTTCTAAGTATGACTCTGTTTGATTTCTCTTCATTTAAGACCAAGTGTTTTGGACGCGTTGTACAAAATATCTAACTGGTTTTGAAGACCTGCAACTGAATCAGCTAACAAAATAATGTCATCAGCAAACATAAGTATCAGAATTTCTACAAAATCAGGTAATAACTGAATTCCACGTTTTCCTTTCTGAATAATATCCACAGCCACTTCATGAATGAAAAGGAGGAAAAGAACTGGACTACACACCTCCCCTTGCTTTAGACCTGATGGACACAAAAATGCATCACTTAAATTCCCTTCTGTTCTAACTTTTGCTTTTAACAATGTTATACATACTAGTTACTGCCCGATACATTTTCCTATGGATCCCTCTTTTTTTGTCAAAATGCACCATAAATTTGCACGTTGGACAGAATCGAAAGCTTTTCTGAAATCAGTTGAGAGAGAGAGAGAGAGAGAGAGAGAGAGAGAGAGAGAGAGAGAGACAGACAGACAGACAGACAGACAGACAGACAGTCAGACAGTCAGACAGACAGAGACAGACAGAGACAGACAGAAACAGAGTGAGAGAGAGAGAGAAAAAGAGAGAGAAAGAGACAGACAGACAGAGAGGGTCAAGACAAGGCGAGACACTTTGTCTTGAGAGAGACAGAGACAAAGAGAAAGAGAAAGAAGAGGGAGGGAGAGAGAGAGAGAGAGAGAGAGAGAGAGAGAGAGAGCGAGAGAGAGAGAGAAAGAGAGAGAGAGAGAGAGAGGGAGAGCGAGAGAGACAGACAGACAGACAGAAAGACAGAGAGAGAGAGAGAGAGAGGGGGCAGCTTTGTCGATCTGGAGATACTGCGGCGTTGGCCGAGGATAATAATAATGTCAGCTTCTTCATCTGTCAATCACATGATGTTACTATTTCTAACTCAAAGAGAAGAAAGAAAAGACCAATAATGGCCCTACATAATAAGAAAGAAATTCTTTTTCTCTCACCCCTAGCCCCGACGGTCAATGGTCTTTTTTTACATCAAGGGCGGAAGTGGAATCAAACGGAAAAATGTCAGACCAAAAAAGAGGTTGTTGTGTTTGTTTTTTCATCTCTGTTTTTTTTTTTCCATTGACATCAAGTTATGTACATAAATGCGCTGACGTACGCGATTTTTCCGAATTCTGTAAACTGCCTTGTGTTGGAAGCTGAGAAGACCGTGATTTACCCGCTGGGCCTGAGAGTCTAAAGGACGATAGCCCTGGTCTAGGGATTGTCTCTTCCAGATCAACATCTTCGTTCTTCAGATGAGAAAATAACCCGAGGGACTGTGTGTGCCGAAGCATACTTCTTGCACACGTGACAAAGAACACAAAGCGAGAAAAGAAAGTTGCTCCAGCAAAATTGCCTTGGAAAAAACTCCACTTGGACAGATCAACAAAGTGAATGCAATAGCTATCTATCTATCTATCTATCTATCTATCGATTGATCGATCGATCGATCGATCGATCGATCTATCAGCAACTTTTTTTCCTCTCCACATTTCGTTTTGTTTCAATTTACTACCCTTTGCTGGCTGCTGTAGGGGTGCTGTTGGATTCTTCTTTTTTGAACCCTTGGTGGTGATAACACCGCAAAGTTATGGACTGTGGCGTGTCTCTATTTGACGCCAAGAGCATAGACACTATCAGCCATGTCTCCCTGATGAGTCCGATCCAGCGGACGAAAAGCCTACGAGCAGACAATACCAACAGATCTGCATTCGGGAGGGATTGCGATGGTTCCCTCATGCAACTAGCGAAGGGTTTTCATATTTATAATATACTTTCTTAATTTTATGTTCTCATTTTCCTCCCCTCCCCCCCCCCCCCCCCCCCCCCCCCCCCCCCCCCCCCCCCCCCCCCCTTTTCTTTTAAGTTCAAATCTTAGCCAAGTCATTACTATAATGACGGAAGAATTTTTTTTGTTTTGTTTTGTTTTGTTGCGCCGCTCATTCCGACACCCCGTCTACAGCCACAGTCCGATCGACTCCGCCGCAGCCCCGGCACCGGCAATCCACAGGGAGCAATCACTGTCAAGTCGTCAAGAGGCAACCCACCGGAGGAGACAATGCACTGCCGCCGAGTCACTTCAGTGGTGTTCAGTGGCGCCTGCTCTGATCCAACATACACAGGACACCACCTACTAAGTCCCCTATTGACGACAGTAACTGCTTAGTCGCGGAGCCGGCGTGAGTGAGCTGTCCCTCCGGAGGGCGCCACCACGTCCGTCCACGACAGCCCCTATGGACTCGCCGATACGGTGACCCCGACGGAACCAAACCAAGGCCACAGACATGGAGAGGACATCGAAACTGAGGTCACCATGAGAGCAGGGCATGAAGGGCCACAGAATTTGAGACTTTTTGTAAAGCTGATCGATGAGAATGAGGATGATAAAGATGATGGTACGGATTTCCATTTCGGTCTGAGACTGCGTGACAGACCTGTACTCTATGCTTCCTGTCATAATATATCCGGCACACACACACACACACACACACACACACACACACACACACACACACATACATACATACATACACGCGCGCGCGCGCGCGCGCTCACGCACACACACACACACACACACACACACACACACACACACACACACACACACACACACACACACACACACACACACACACACACACACACACTCCCTCCCCTTTTCAGGCTCCTTCTTTCCCCCTCACTTTTCTTCTTTTACCCCAATCCATACCTAAGCGTGATGATCTGGGAGTGTAAAATACAAATTGATAGGATTAATGGAGAGAGAGAGAGAGAGAGAGAGAGAGAGAGAGAGAGAGAGAGAGAGAGAGAGAGAGTTTTTCCTCGATCTAAATACAGTGCAGTGTTGGCTGAAGATGACAATTCCAGCTGCTTTATGCACAAATGAGAAACGTTGCTATTTCTAATTCATGGAGAAGAAGGGAAAAAAAAATGAAAGAAAAAGAAATGGTCGCACATGATAAGAGAGAATGTATGTTCTGACGTCTAGCTCTGAGTGTGAATATTCATCTTGTTTACACGAAGGATCCGAGTGGAATTAACGGAAAAACGTGAGATCAAAGAACAGGCTGCTTAGAGTTTGTGTTTGTTCTTCATCTCTTTCTCTTTTATTTACATCTTTGAAATTTACATTTATGTACGTGAGTTGCTGAATTCCGTAAACTATCTTCTGATTGGAATTTGATAAGACCGTGATTCACCTGCTGGGTGTGAAATTCTCAATCAGTAAGTCCTGGTCCGAGCTTCCTCTTCCAGATTAATATCCTAAGTCTTCAGATCCGATGATAAGCCGAGCTGCTGCGCGTTTGAAACACACAGTTCGTACATATAATAATTAATCCACAGCCCCAAATGAAAAGATAAAAATGAAGACAAATTATCCTCAGCAGGGTTGCATTTGAAAGACTCCACTTGACAGATGGACAAAATGAGTATGTAGGCAGTGTTCGCAAAGATAGTTCTTCGGTGTCTGTATCGTTTTCAGGATGAGAACTTCGTATTCCTTACGTGCTGGCAGTCTGTGGCTGGCTGGGCTGTGATATGACACCTCCACTAATCTTCCGCTCCTACAATACAATATGTCACTGCTGGTGGACACAGGAAATGATGTCACTGTCTGTGTGGCACTTTGTCTTTGCTGCATGTGCCAGTACATGTACGGACTGGGTTTTTTCTGGTGTTGTGTTTCCCCTGAAAACTGACGTGAAGACCCGGGAAACGCCATGCAGAGGACTGACAATCAAACGGAGGTAAACATTGTTTATCGATTTTTTTCAGAGTCACAATACAAACACTGTCGCCACAACTGAAAATGCACCAATTCAATTCCCACACACACACACACACACACACACACACACACCACACACACACACACACACACACATACACACACACACACACACACACTCACTCACTCACACACACACACACACACACTCACACACACACACACACACACACACACACACACACACACACACACACACACACACACACACACACACACACACACACACACACGCACACACACACACACTCTCTCTCTCACACACACACACACACACACACACACACACACACACACACACACACACACACACACACACACACGCACGCACGCACGCACGCATGCACACGCACACACAAGCACGCGCGCGCGCATGCACTCACACACAGGGGAGGAATCAGGCAGCGAGAAAAAAAAAAAAAAGAAAAGAGATAGAACGAGAAAGGAAGAATGAATGACTGACAACCAGACAGAGAGTCAGAATATTCCAGATATTATTCTTAGCGCACGACAGCTATGTACATTAACTTTTTTTTATTCTCTAAATCACATAAACCGTTGTGTCAAATGTCTCTAGC
>JADBJO010021943.1:12500-15000 GCA_016801955.1 Conus betulinus
GGTTTGTTACATTTCCATATTTTCACATATTTTTTTCTCGTTTGTAATCTGGCAGTGAAAGAAAAACACATTAAATGGAACGGCTGGTGTTTTAATCACGACCTCGTCAAATCTGCCTCAGTGATGTCAATAGTTTAGCTCTCATGTTTATGGAATGAGGTGTATTGACTGACGTGTATTGACTGATGTGTATTGACTGACGTGTATTGACTGGCGTGTATTGACTGACGTGTATATAACTGACGTGTATTGACTGACGTGTATTGACTGGCGTGTATTGACTGGCGTGTATTGACTGACGTGCATTGACTGACGTGTATGGACTGGCGTGTATTGATTGACGTGTATTGACTAACGTGTATTGACTGGCGTGTATTGATTGACGTGTATTGACTAACGTGTATTGACTGACGTGTATTGACTGGCGTGTATTGACTGGCGTGTATTGACTGGCGTGTATTGATTGACGTGTATTGACTGACATGCATTGACTGACGTGTAACTGACTGACGTGTATGGACTGACGTGTATTGACCGACGTGTATTGACTGACGTGTATTGACTGACGTGCATTGACTGACGTGTATGGATTGGCGTGTATTGATTGACGTGTATTGACTAACGTGTATTGACTGGCGTGTATTGATTGACGTGTATTGACTGACGTGTATTGACTGACGTGTATTGACTGGCGTGTATTGATTGGCGTGTATTGACTGGCGTGTATTGACTGGCGTGCATTGATTGACGCGTATTGACTGACATGCATTGACTGACGTGTACTGACTGACGTGTATGGACTGACGTGTTTTGACTGGCGTGTCTGGACTGACGTGTATAGACTGACGTGTATTGACTGACGTGTATTGACTGACGTGTATGGACTGACGTGTTTTGACTGGCGTGTATTGACTGATGTGTATTGACTGACGTGTATAAGCAGATATTGTGTTTGAAGTTTGTGTCTTATTCAGGACGAAGCCTTTTTATTCCCCATGTGTTAGCAGGTCTGAAAAGTTCCTGTACAGTCGGCTCTGCTTCAGTGCTAAAACTACAGCAACCTTCTGTTCCCACAGTACACACATTTCCCCACCAGTGGCCAAAGAAATGACGTCACTATGTGTGTCACTTGTCTCGCTGCACGTGCCGCTAATTCACATTTTCGGGTGTTGTGTGTCTCCGGAATGGACGTGAAGGACGTTAAGAGAGACGCCGTGGACAGAAGTGACGAGGACATTCAGAGAGACGCCGTGGACAGAAGTGACGAGGACATTCAGAGAAACGCCGTGGACAGAAGTGACGAGGAAATTCAGAGAGACGCCGTGGACAGAAGTGACGAGGAAATTCAGAGAAACGCCATGGAGAGAAGTCACGAGGAATTCAGAGAAACGCCGTGGACAGAAGTGACGAGGAAATTCAGAGAAACGCCGTGGACAGAAGTGACGAGGAAATTCAGAGAGAACGCCGTGGAGAGAAGTGACGAGGAAATTCAGAGAGACGCCGTGGAGAGAAGTGACGAGGAATTCAGAGAGACGCCGTGGAGAGAAGTGACGAGGACATTCAGGCGATCATTCTTACCCTTTCTTGACAGCCACAAAACGTCCAGGTTGGCACATGCAGCCTACACCCACAAAGCGCGTGTATTCGAATACACGCGAATTCTCTCTCTCTCTCTCTCTCTCTCTCTCTCTCTCTCTCTCTCTCTCTCTCTCTCTCTCTCTCTCTCTCTCTCTCTCTCTCCGAAGAGAGAGAGAGGTGCAATTACTTTCTCTTTTGTGTTGTTTGTTTGTTGTTTGTTAGCTTTCTTTTTCGTTGTTGTCTTACCGTGAGTGAACTATACTAGTACAGCTTTTTTACCTCTTGCTCTGTAAAGAATAAGGCGTTTTGGTGTTGGCATAGCTGTAATCGTGTCCCGATTAACTAAATCTGTTTTGATTGTGTATTGTCATAGTCTATAACTGTGTCCTAACTTACCCTGATCTATTTTCTTCTCTCCAGGTCATTCTCTCTGTCAGTGTTCCTTCACTATCACTCCTTTATTTCACCAAGGTCAAGTCATTGTCAGCCTGGCCTCAAAGACATGGACTACGCTTCGGTCATCTAAATATTGATACTATTCAAAACAACATGACTTGAGGCATCTTCAGACTCGTTCAATTCATGCGATCTACGTGCATCACAATGCCGACCTAACGCTTTCTCATCCTCTTCAGTCCTCCCTCCTCATCCACAACCCCCTACCACACCTTTCCAACCCTTCACTCCATGGTCACGGTGGGGTTGGCAGAGATCTTTCAGTACAACATGCGTCCCTGCCTTCCAGAATGTATGTGCTGTTGGCCTGTTAAGTCTCCATTTATTGTCTTCATTGTTGTCGTCTACTCCTTTCCTGTCTTTGTGGATGCTTCTTCTTCTCTACTTGTCCTACAAATGCTTACATATTTTTACCTCCTCTGCTCCTAATTCATAACACGCAGCTTTGTGTGTGTGTGTGTGTGTG
>JADBJO010021943.1:27500-28696 GCA_016801955.1 Conus betulinus
GAAAATACTGTTTTGTTTTTAATTTCAGAAGCGCACTGAAGGCTGACCTTTTTCTACACTTATTGTTACAAATAACTGCCCTTCTTTTCATCATGCATAGAGGTTTTCACGCTGTTTATTACGGTCCAATACATAGGTGTGCACACCTGTGTCTATCTGTCTGGGAGACTTTGTCAACTCGGACTCCAAATGCATTATGTTTTGGGAGAACTGCAAACTAGAAGTCAACTGTATTGCTTTTTTTTTTCTATCACATTTCTTATGTTCTTGTTGTACTGGCATGTTTCGTTTTGCATAGTTTGCGTGCATGCCGAATGCTGTGACTCTGTGTTTAATAACCCCATGCGTGTTTTGTTGACATGGTGCCTCGTTGCGTGTTTCGGTCACTGGAATCGTGCGCGCCATGGTAATGTTCGTGTTTTGGAGTTTCCTAAAGAAGATCATTTTCGTGATCCCAAGAATGATCATCAAGTTCTTGGGGTGGGGGAAAACGTGGTTAGGGTGGGGTGTTGGGGAGGGTGGGGGGGGGGGGGGTAGGGGTGAAGGCCTTCACGTTATTTCTAGAACAAAGCGTCATTACAGAATCCTGGTAGGATTATTGCAAAATCGAGCAATTGATTTTGCGTCGTAGTTTTCTGTTCGTGATATCTGTAACAGCTTTAATCAAAAGCTGTCCCTCCCTTCAATGGCCAGACCAAAGGTGAACACCAATAATAGCAATGTACACCGATCGTTTGTCATCCTTGGACTTTCAAGTCCTTGCCTTCACTGTGGATGTACTTCAGCTATCATCTTTCCTTTTGTTTCCTTTGCTTTGTTCACAAACCTCCAGTTCATCTTTCTTTGTTTCCTTTGTTTATGCCGAGCGCCAGCACGCGCACGCGCGCGCACCGCACGCACGCACACACACCACACGCACGCACGCACGCACACACACACACACGACACACACACACGTCACACACCCACAACACACACACAAACAACACACACACACACACACACACACACACAGCACACACACACACACACTACACACACACCGCCACACAACACACGTACACCCCACGGGGGGGCGGGGGGGGGGTGAACGCCACATCATTCACACACAGCACACACACACACACACACACACACACACACACACACCACACACACCCCTTTAACCAAAGGAGAAATCAAATGATAAGAAGTAT
>JADBJO010021944.1:10000-22500 GCA_016801955.1 Conus betulinus
CCCTTCCAGTTCCAGCTGCCTAGCAACGTACCCACTTCCTTTGAAGGACAATACGGGTTCCTTAGGTACTGGGTCAAGGTCACCATCGAACGACCATGGAATCACGACCAGTCAGCCAAGAAGGTCTTCACGCTTATCTGCCCGGTGGATTTGAACAGAGAAGCCTCCATTGCTGTAAGTCTTTAGTGTGTGCGGCGTCTGTCCAGTGTGAATCACGTGGAATTTATAGAACATTTCTTTCGTTATTGCCCACTCGTGTATAGAATGTGGGAAGAAAAAGAAATGTTGATATGGACTACGGTTGGGGGAAAAAAAAGCAAAATCTATCATTGGTAAAATTTCCTGGTAAATCTTTGTAGTATGCAAAGTCAGTCCTGTGTTTGATTTGCAGATAATAATAAAACATGTAAACATGAGTGATCAAAATCGATACACTAAGAAACACACACAGAACGTATCTTAAAACGCTTTATATAGATAAACTAACAGATTTTTAGGGTATTTGTAGTACTTTAGATGTAGATACCTTACTCTTAAATCCTTTAGAATGGGACAGCACAAAACAAAATGCACCTCATCTTCTGTCGCTTGTTTGCACAATGGACAAATTAAATCGACAGGTGAGTGTTGTTTGTAACGAAACTTATGGACAGCGATTTCCGAAACGCCAAGTCTAATTTTGTCATAATGATTTTCAGGTGCCTGTCTAAGTTCAATTTCAAATGCGTCTTATCAGCAGCTATTGTGCAAAAAGTATTATAGAAACTAAATCTTTCACTGTTCTTAATATGAAAGTCCCATTCTTGCCATCTACAAAGAACCAATCTTTCCTTAAAAGCAGTAAGGAACTGATTTATTCCCCCTCAGCACCTTGGTTTAGCCATACATACCCAAAACCAAATGAATACAATTTACAACGAATATCGGATACCCAGTTGGTTTTGTCACGAGAATCCAAATCGAACAACGTACAATATGCTTTTCGTGGTAATCTTGTCTCATCCATTCTTGTCAACTTTAGCCAGTACCGTATACACCTGACTGCAGAATTTATGTAAATGGGGTATCTATTTGTTTCTCCATATATCAAATCATTTGGTGTTTGCATTTGAACACCTAGGAACTTTTTAAGAGCAAACAGGTGTACCTTTTCACAGTGTCGAGCTGCACTACTTAATCCCCACAATTCAGCCCCATACTGAACAATTGGTTGTACTTGTGTGTCAATAATTTAAGATATACAACAAGGGAACTACAGTTTAATTTAAATAAACCTTTCCTAAAAACGACTATATTGCTTTTATTCATGTTCAGCTTTAGATGGAGTTCTGATGCTGCTCTATATAGGCTGTTTTATTGAGAGAGAGAGAGAGAGAGAGAGAGAGAGAGAGAGAGAGAGAGAGAGAGAGAGAGAGAGAGAGAGACAGACAGATAGACAGACAGAGAGAAAATCCTTTGATTCAGTAAAAGAACCATGTCTTGCACGCTCATCCCTGGAATCAAAGACCGCCTCTACAGAAAGCATGTTTCCAGCCCCCCCCCCCCCCCCCCCCCCCTGCCTCATGTGTACCTTGATCCAGTCATAAACCGCCAAGAACTGTCCCTGCTTTCGCTGGAATCCTGTCTCGGTACCAGCAGCTGTGCAGCAAAACTATTCAAGTCAAACAAAGGAAAAAGAAAACCATCAGAAAGAAACAATGTGAAATATCTAAATAAAGCCATTCCAAATGGCATGATTATATATAATGTACGGAAATTAATGCAGTAAAGTAGAATTCAAAAGATAATGAAAATCAAACGCGAGTTGCGCCTCGATCGAGGTAACGATGTCCTTGCACGTGCAGACGGTATCCGTTTCCTGAAATGGACATAAAAGTCGTGTAATACCTTGCCTCCCTGACTATATTAACGTTGAACATTCTTTGGAGAGAGAGAGAGAGAGAGAGACAGAGAGAGAGAGAGAGAGACAGACACAGAGAGAGAGACACACACAGACACACACACACACACACACACACACACACACACACACACACAGACAGATAGAGAGAGATAGAGAACACAAAGACGTTCAAACACACACGCACGCACGCACGCACGCACACACACACACACGCACGCACACACACACACACACACACACACACACACACACACACACACACACACACACACGCACGCACAAACACACACACAAATATACACGCACATCTCTCTGTTTCTGTCTCTGTCTGTCTGTCTGTCTGTCTGTCTGTCTGTCTGTCTGTCTGTCTGTCTCTCTCTCTCTCTCTCTCTCTCTCTCTGTCTCTCTCTCTCTCTCTCTCTCTCTCTGAAACGCAACAATGGAAACTAAACGTCGGACAAAGCTCTTCATTATTCATCCTTTCAGAAGCATCAGACAATTTCGAAGCTATAAACTCTCGACAAACTACAAGTCGTAAGGCAATAATTCTCCCGCGTACTAACAGACCCTCTTCCCTCTCAGAATGGAACTTTGCTTCCAGCAATATAAGGGACCGGGTTAATTCCTTCTTCAGCGTTTGTTTATCTCTTCATCTTTTTTCTCGAAAGATAATGCCGAGTCTTTAAAAAACTAGTTCGTCATGGTGTTACCACTTGGAAGGCGATACCCCTCCGAAAAGGCTTTAAGCAGAAACCTACTTTTCCTTCTGGAAGAAAAAAAAATATAAAAGACTGGTCGTTGATTGTGTATTCCCTTCCATTTCGGTTACATAGAGTTTGGAAATCTGTGAGGTGTTTATCTGGCTGCTTCCCTTTTGGTGTTTGAAGAGTTAGAAAAAAATGTGTGGTGGTTACTTGTTCTCCTCCCCTTTGAGAAGGGGGAGTTAACAAAACTGCTGTGTGATTATCATAGAATTCCACTGTTTTGGAGAGAAGAATTAATTAAGAAACACGAATTGCTAGGTGGGTTTTTTTTTTTTGTGCACGCTTTGATTAAGGGAAATACAAAAAAAAACCTGCATAATACTTATCAGTCCTGCATGCTTTAGGAAGGCGGTTGTTGTTGTTTTTTTGTTTGTTTTGTTTATTTGTTTAAATAAACTGCTTGGTGCTTACCTGCCCTACTTCGATTGTTTAGAAAGAATTTAAACGCGGTTGCTTGTTGCCTACACTTTTTTCTCGGTTAGGAAGATTTTAAAAATTGCTTTGGTGTTATCTCTGTTCTCTTTTGGATGAAAAAAAAACTTTAAAACTGCGTGTTGATTACCTATTTCTCCTGCTTTTGGGAAGAAAACGTTTTAAATATCGATTAAGCAGTTATTCAAACTCTTGACTTAGTAAAGGAACACTTTGAAAACTGATTGGTGGATACCAGTCCAACTTTTATTAGTTTGGAGGAGTTTAAAGAACGACTGTTGGTTACATAATTATTTCCTCTTTTGATCAAGAAAAGTCTAAATGTGCTCAAAGGTTATCTTTCTTCCTCATTTTGTTAAAGAAGAACTGAAAGCTGGTTGGTAGTTACCTTTCCTCTCTGTTTATTAGGAAGAAATTAAACGGTGCTTGGTGGTAATCTATTGTCCTTTTCTTGCATAAGGGAAGAGTTTAAAAACTGTTCGGTAGTTACCTACTCCTCTTTTTGGTTAGAAAGAGTTTAGAGGGTTTTGGTGGTAAGCTGTCTTCTTCTTTTGAGGGAAGAAAACGTTTTCAAAGAAAGTTTATTTCTGTGGTAAGTTTTCTTTTTGCGGGTAACAAGAGTTCAGAAACTGTTCTGAGAAAGGGGTCATCGAAGATTTCAAGATGGATATTGTTCCGGGATAGAGTATCCTTGGTATATTCAAAAATGGTGCTGTGCTAACGTTTCCTCCTTGAAAGGAAACCAGTAGTGGTAGTGCGTCTTCCTTCTGGTCCAACATTATTCTGTGGTATCCTGTCCTTATTGTGGACAGGAAGACATCGGAAGGCTCTGTGTGCCTGCATCCTGCTGAATGCTACAGTCACTGAACATCTCTGAGTTTGGAGCTGACCTTCCCTTGTGATGTGCTCAATGCTACAGTCACTCAACATCTGCTTGAAGCTGACCTTCCCAAGTGATGGACCTCTCTTCGTTTATCTCTGGTAGCCCTCTCGTTTTAATGAGTACGATAGAGAGAATTCAGAAGCAGCAGCCTTATGAAATTCTTGTTTCTCTCCTTGCTAGCAGTTATATGCTGCGTTTTCTCATGGTGATTTGCTCTGTGCTGTGCTGTACACACACACACACACACACACACACACACACACACACACACACACACACACACACACACACACACTCTCTCTCTCTCTCTCTCTCTCTCTCTTTCTCTCTCTCTCTGTATGTGTGTGTGTGTGTGTGTGTGTGTGTGTGTCTTGTTCTTGTTCCCCCCCCCCCTCTCTCTCTCTCTCTTGTAAATTTTAATGTTTTTCAACTATTATCTCGAATAGCGGAGACTTCGACTTGATGTCTTTATATTCTTTACAATCAAATCCTAAATGTTCTTCATCTTCTCTCCCTTCATTTTCACACATCATACAAAAACCTTCTACAGTACTTTCCAAACCAAACCACCTCTTGTTTGGCTCTCAGACCTAGAGTTCTACTTCTGAATCTAGCCAGTGAGTCTCTGTGCCATTTGTTGGTAACTATATTTAAGAATTTTTCTGGCTGTAAAATACTTTTAAAGAAATGGAACCAAGATTACTTTGCGACCTCTTCCATCTTGGAATGCCAGTTTTGTTTATAACAGGATATTGAACGGTCTTCCAAGTTCTGTCATAAATATCCTTATATCTCCAACCCCTTGACTGAGCCATATAATACCAAAACCGTTTGTGGTTAGAATTCGCTTTACATTGCTAAACCAGTTCTTGTTTCCCAACTCATTCTGTTGGCGCAGCATATCAGACGCTTGTTTACATACCCTGGTTGTTGGTAGCTGTGTAAGTTTCAAAAACCAATATTTGATGAATTTTCCGAAAGCTCGAATATAAAGAAGATATATTTCAGAATCACCGTAAGCCATTGTGCCAGATGAATGCAGTTATGATTTACGTGATTTTTTGTTATCTACTGACGATGCTGATGTTATACGTTTTACTCGCAAAGTATGTCGCAGAAGCTGTCAGCTTTGTCTCTCACTGACTTTTCTTCTTCTTCTTCTTCTTCTCTCTCTCTCTCTCTCATGCTCTCCAGGTCTCTCTCTCTGCTCTCTCTCTCTCTCTGTGGTGTGTGTGTGTGTGTGTGTGTGTGCGTGTGTGCGCGTGTTGTGTGATTGTGTGTGTGTGTGTGTGTGTGTGTGTGTGTGTGTGTGTGTGTGTGTGTGTGTGTGTGTGTGTGTGTGTATGTGTTGTGTGTGTGTGTGTGTGTGTGTGTGTGTGTGGTGTGTTTGTGTGTGTGTGGTGTGTTGTGTGTGTGTGTGGTGTGTGTGTGCTGTGTGTGTGTGTGTGTGCGCGTGCGCGTTCGAGCGTCTCTGTGCATAAAGTGTTCTCTTTTCCATTCCTTTATTTTCTAATATGTATTGGATTTGTTATCAAGACGAAATCCTTTTTTTATTTTTCTATGACACTTTATTTCGAATGCTTTGATTGTTTAGTGAGCTATTCAGTTTGCCTATTTCATTCCTGAAGCGTTTCAAGCTCTTTTCCTGGCGTTGCAAATATGATCTTGTCTCCCCTTGACACAAAGACTGTAAGGGTCAGTGTCAATCAAAAATATGTCTGAAGCTCTCCTCTCTCTCTCTCTCTCTCTCCCCCCTCTCTCTCTCTCTCTCTCCCCCCCCCCTCTCTCTCTCTCTCTTTGAGTTCCAAACCAATGGTTGTTCACGCCATTTTTTTTTATCTGCCGTGTTCTGTATTCCCATGATATAGTACTTGGCAAGGGTGCGTGCTTAAGTGCATTTTCGGAAATTTCTTACTGTTTGCCTATGGAAGGCTTTTTTTTTCACAACCTTACTTCGTATGTAGTAATGCTACAGAGTTTTCACCAACATCAGATGAGTCTTCATAAAAGGAGTCAAATAGTTCTGATTTAGTGTTGCCAAAAGATAATCTGTTTTCCTATTTTTAAACTTTGTTTTTTATATATAATTCCGCTATCAAATCATTCCAACCACCGCTTCTCTCTGCTAACCTGAAATACTCCACCAGTTTGGGTGAATCCAAAATGGGAATGGTGTCAGTCTGTTCCGCCCGCCTATTGGAAGAATCTGAAATAGGATAAATGTTACCCACCTTCTCTCCTGCTTGAAATAATCTCACAACGGTTTTCTTGATGACTTCCTCGCCTTTCGGAGAAAAAAAAATCCAAAGTGCGATACTGTCTTTACTCAGTCTAGAAGATTCCAAAACCTCAAATGTATTGTCCTACCTCGCTGCCGTTTGAAGATATGCTTCAAGCGATCCCGCTCTCGCGACCCCCCCCCCCCCCCTCACTCCCATCTCCTCCCTGTATCTTCCCTGTGTTCCCCAGCCTCCTCCCCTCCACCCTCCACCCCCATCTCAATGTACCGAAATAGAAAAACCTAAAACGGATACGTGTTCACGTGTGTTCCCTCAATCGTTGGAAGAACTCGAAAAGTAAAGTGGGCAGATTTCTATTTCACCCCATCGTTAAAGTACCTGGACTATTCACACACGTTGACTTATTTTTCCCCCTAAGAGACAAAATTAACGCATGACATGCTTTTGGCCTATCTTTCCTGCCAGTTAGCATTCAAAGTTTGGCATGCTGGCTTGCGACGCCCATCCTCTCTCTCTCTCCTCTCTTCTCCTCTCTTTCTCTCTCTGTCCTCTCTCTCGTCTCTCTCTCTCCCCTCTCCTCTCTCTCTCTCTCTCCTCTCTCTGTGAACGTTTGAAATAAACATCTCTCCTGCTCTCTTGCTCTCTCTCTCTCCTCTCTCTCTCTCTCTCTTCGCTCTCTTCTCTCTCATCGCTCTCTCTCTCCTCCTCCTCTCTCTCTCTCTCTCTCTCTCTCTCTCCTCTCTCTTCTCTCTCTTCTCACTCTGAATCTCATCTGCATCTCTCTCTCCTCCTCTCTCTCCTCTCTCTCCTCTCTCTCTCTCTCTCTCCTCGCTCCTCTCGCTCCTCCCTCGCTCCTCCTCTCCTCTCTCTTCCTCCTCTCTTTGTGAACTTTTTGAATAAACCTCTGCATTTGCTCTGCGTCTCCTCTCTCTCTCCTCTCTCTCTCTCTCTCTCTCTGCCTCTCACTCCTCTCTCTCTCCTCTCTCTCTCTCCTCTCTGCTCTCTCTCTCTCTGTGTGAAAGGATGGAATCTAATGGTATATTCAAATATACCAATGTTAATATAGCCCCTTAGATCCATCCTTCCCTAAATTTGTGCCCTCCTTCTCCTCTTTGTGCCCCCCCCCCCCCCCCCCCCCCCCCCTCCGCCCCCTCTTCTCCTTGTTCTTCCTCTATTCCTTTCTTTTTTAGTACTATGATTATCACCACTATTATTGATATTTATTTTGTATTATATTTTTGTATCATTACTTTATTTTACAGTACTATTATTTCCATGACCGTTATTGTTGTTTGTTAGCATTACCATCATTATTATTGAGAACAAAGTTTGTATTGATATTACCATTATTACCATTATCATCACCATCATCCTTGCTACTAACACTGTTGCCATAACCCATTCGTTCGACATCCTCTTACCCTCTCCTTTTTCCTGAACTACAACTCGCAAAGTAGTAGTAATCCTCTCTTTCTTTATTTCTTCAATATCTTTATCATCGCCATTGTCATAATCATTGCTGTCAGTGTGTATATTTATTATTATGATGCATTACCATCATATTATTACCTTATACCTCTTCGATTGGCATTGCATCCAGCCAACCTCTTTTTTTTTTTTGAACGGTTTTTAGATTCAACACCAGTTTCAAAATCTCAGCCTTTATTCATCAGTGAACAAAGGATGGATTTTCAGTCATGTCAATTCATCAGAATTGGGGCAATCGATTCAACCCAATTTTGAACATTTTTCAACTTTTTCATTATCGGCATACATCATATCAATCATTTCACACAATTCTAAATTTTTTTTCATTTTTCTTGTGCCATATATTCATTTCAACCCTGCAGTTCGACATTTTCCCTTCATATTTCTCAAGCAACGTTCTCCTTACTACAACTCAATTCTTTTTTTTTTTTTATCAGTATTTCATTTTTTTTTTTTTCCCTTTTCGTATTTCATTTCATTTTTTTCCCTCAGCTTTACCATTCAACTTCCCGCAATTCATTTAGTTCATAACCCATTCCGCATTTGTCAGTGTTCAACCTCATTATATTATCAGATTTCATTTCACCATCATTTTATCCAGTTTTCAAATCATTTTTATTACCATCTTTTCGACTTTTTGTCTTCCATTTTTTTGTCCATATCATCAAAAAACATTCAACATTGATCATACATCACAAACCGTCATTCATTTTTTCAAACGCCCATCTTGTGCCGAATTGGATGAAGATAAGTGATAGTACATTCTTTTCGCGTCGTCATAGAGGTTGTGTGTCTACCTGAAGAAGATATACCGAGGTCCTGAAACGCCGTGTTTTTTTGTCTCGTGATTCGTTTGTCCCTACGGTTTTCGGCGGAGGCTTATAAATACCTTTTAGGCCTTCGCAAATATTGGGGGTTAATAAGCGGTCCTATGTCTTTGATTAGACTTCGAAATATTGGTGTTAATAAAATCCTATTATTTTTTAGTCCCGAAATATTGGTTGTTATTAATAATTAGCGTCTATCATCCTAGTTTTATCTTAATAATTGTGTAACGCACTCTCTCGAGTTAATCAGTGAAGTAAACTGGTCCTTCGTCGGCACAACATTAGAGGAGGATCGTTCTTCCAGCCTTCTGTTGGGCCTGTTTGAATTATTCCTTCTCGTTGGAAGAGCCCCAGCTGAAAATGTGTGTGTGTGTGGCAAGCTATCTTACTCGCTGTTGAAACTATTTCCAAACACGGCTGTGTCCATTAACACATCTTCCCCACGCTTGGAGATGATGGTCAGGGAAGAAGTGGTTGGTAGAGGAAATGGGTGTTTGGGGAAAGAGTTAGTTCGTTCTGCGGTAGGAAAGGGGTCAACGAGAAAGATTAGAGGTGGGTCTGGGAAGGAGGAACAGTGTTTGATCCGTCTTTGCTTAATCTAATAGCTGCTGCGTGTGGACTTCAGTAGCAGGGAGACACTCAAGAGAGAGCTCCTCAGAGGAGAAGTACCCCCTGCTCTCCCCCCACCCTCCCCTCCCCGTCACCGCCCCCACCTCTGTCCATCCCTTTAAGGGTCAGGGACGAACATTTGTCACGGGGGGGAGGGAGAGAGGAGGTCGTTTCAGGTCATGACTCCTAGATAACCTTCTGTTGTCCGAAAGTGTTCTTGGTGTGCCCGTTCTAGATGGGCGTCCCAGGGCGTTGCCATTAAAGACGGATGTCTTATTCACATAACTAGCACATGCCTGTTCTAAGCTTGGGAAATTTAAAGCCTAATGAAATTCAATTTTTGTTTCTCCTTGACCATATCCAGCTGGGAGTACTTTCAGTTCCTTCTGTCATAGGCGTGATGGTTCGTGTCCTTTTTTTTTTTCAATTCCAAAAATCGTGATCTGGTTCACGAGTCATAGGCTGATGAGCCCTACAACCAGCCCCCCCCCCCCCCCTCCCCCCCCCCCCCCCCCCCCCCCCCCCCAGCCCCCTCCCCTCCTTGCCCTTGCTCCAACCTCAACAGAGGTTTAACTTTCTGTCTTGGAAGCCAGATTCCCACGAACTCCTGGCAAGACTGGCATACTTTTCAGTTCTACAAAACCGGCGGGAGACTGTAACGGATTCTCTTTGGACTGTATGTCTTTCTGCGAGTATACGCCAAAATAACTTAAAGACTAGTTGCGTGACGCGCCTTTGGCCAATTAGAGTGGACTGGGGGGTAAAAGGGCGATGGAATCGCACTAAGGGAGGTAATGTTCATTTCGTGGCTTTAGAAAGCCAGGTATTTCTTTTCCGTTCTTACCTTCCCCTCTATCCTTTTTTGTCTCCTTCGCCCTTACCCTTTTATTTTCCTTTCTTCTTTTTCACTTTTCGTTCTTTTGATACGCATTTCGAAACATAATGAGTCCGGGCAGTCACCCTAGGCCTTGTTTCAGATATCCATGTGGCGGTGTGCACATTCATGTGTGTGTATGTGTGTGTGTGTGTGTGTGTGTGTGTGGTGTGTGTGTGTGTGTGTGTGTGTGTGGGTGGTGTGTGTGTGAGTGAGTGCGCGCGCGCGTGCGTGCGTGCGTGCTCGCACTTCATCATGTGTGGTGTGTGTGTGTGTGTGTGTGTGTGTGGTGTGTGTGTGTGTGTGTGTGGTGTTGTGTGTGCTCGCGCGCGCACGCCGCGCGCGCGTGCGGGTCGGGGCGCACGCACGCGCAGTAAACTCTTACATTGGCAGTTTCGCAGCAGTTACACCGCGGTTAGACTTGTTTGGTTATTGCCTGCATGGTGACATCATTAAATGGTAATTGCCTTATTCTGCGATTAACATGTTCATTATTTTCAAAAATACAACCACGACCCTTCACTTCAAAGGATATCAACTTAAAATCTGATACACCAACAAAACACATTGTAATTAGTCTTATATATGCATCAAATGGAATATAAACGATATGTTACACTTATTCAAATATGACCCGTAGGTTGTATGTTAACAAAGTAGAGATGCAGATAGAAATGACTGAATGTATTATGGAATATAAAAACGTTGATAACCCACAGAAAGATACTCCTTGCCAGAACATATCTAATTGAGGCCATATGATTCTGTTAGGTATGGTGAATGAGACAAAGGAAGCCACGTTAAAACAGCACAGAAAACAGAATTTCATGTTTTCTAGGGTAACAGGACCTTACAAAACTAAAGCAAGCAAACAAACAACACCAGTAGAAAGTGTAACGTGAACTGTAGATTGTACCCGAATGATGAAAAATGGGTGTTGATATAGGAAAAGCTTAAGTGGATGCATCAAACACAATAAAGCGTCATGTGCGATTCCTCAAAGTATGACGTCAAATTTGGTTGATGATGCACATTTGAAATACGTTCTCAGCCCGTCTATAAAAGAAATGAGAGCTGTGAATAATACATATATTAATTCCTTTTCTTTGAAAAATGTATTGGGTCAGGATATAGTACCCGCGAAAGGATTTTTTGAAAATATTGTTAACCTTTATTATCTCAGCAAACAAGACAGTTCGGATATATTTGAAAACACTTCGGTATCATATGTCTGTTAGATCGTTAGAATCATTGACATTGGTATGTGTTTTTTTCCGCTGTAAGACAAGTGGCATGATTCGTTAGAGATTACAGACATTATAGGCACTATCATTTTTTTGACATTATTATTATTATTATTATTATCATCATCATCATTATTATCATCATTATTTTCATCATTATTTATTATTATTATTATTGGTTGTTGTTGTTGTTGTTGTTTGTTATCATCATCATCATCATTGTTATTATTATTATTATTATCATCGTCATCAGTAGTTGTAGTATCATTATTGTTTTTATTTTCGTTATTATCATTTGCTGTTGTTGTTGTTATCACTGTTGTTATCATTATCATTACTGCTGTTGTTTTTTGTTTTTGTTGTCAGATTGTTATTATTGTTTTCTTTCTTTTTGCCAGTTAACAAATACATACCGGTTATGTGTGTGACTGACAAATATGCCACTGTTGTGTTTGCAATCTGGGCACTGTCCTCTTTTAGCCCACTTTGTAAACTTTGATTACTCGATTAAAACGGTGAGGGGGTGGGGAGGAGAAGATGATTGTGAAAACTAAAACTAAAGAAAAAAAAAAAAGAAAGAAATGCGAGCGGATACCAAGGTGTCTGATTGAACTAGATCACTGGTATGAAATTTTTCAACCCCCCCAGAGGAAGGGTGCACAGGAATAGGAAAGTGACGACAAGAAGAATCCCTGCTAGAGGTGTTCGTTGCGTCATAGCAAAGGGAGAGCAGGCTGGTCATGGTCAGAACACTCACAGGCTTGTGTTGCAATCCGATTGGTAAATTAGAAGCGAGATGGTAGGGAAAAGGGAAGGGAACGAACAGGCGAGTAAGAAGGTGAGGTGAGAGGAGATGGTGATGTGGGGAAAGGGAGGCGGGGGGGGGGGGCATTGATGTGCAGACCATCATGTGTTTGTGTGTGTGTGTTGTGGGGGGGGGGGGGGGTCTGTAAATTGGTGTTTGACGTATTACCATGCTCACTACGATAACTAGATGGGGTTTTTGAACAGAAAATGTCAGCATGCCATTAGGATGTTTGGTTATTTATTTAATCGCTCTCCTCCTCCTCCTCCTCCTCCTCCTTCTTCTTCTTCTTCTTTCTTCTTCTTCTTCTTCTTTCAAGATCATTTCTAAAATCTGGCATATTTCATCAGCAACTTGATACTGATCATCGTAGAGAAGAAGTTACTGTTGTTGTTACTGAGTCTACGTGCCACTCTTTCCCCCCTTGTTTC
>JADBJO010021945.1:0-12500 GCA_016801955.1 Conus betulinus
AGACAAGAGATGTGGACCAGCAAAGAAAGATATCTTGTAGTGTTACCTGTCGGAGTATCTATTCTATCTATCTATCTATCTATCTATCTATTATCTATCTATCTATCTGTCTGTCATCTGTCTATCTGTTATCTATCTCTGTTTGATCTATAGAGTGGGTGGGAGCTCTGGGAGAAGGTGGCGGCAGAGATAAGGGGGAGAAACAGAAATAACAGGAGAGAGATGGAGACAATGGGTAGAATAAGGAAAGACAAAAAAAGACATATAAGATAACTCTATAAGAGACAGACAGGCAGACAGACTGACCAAGACAGAGAGACGTAATAGAGTGAGAGAAACCGAGATACAAGAGAAACAAATATACAGAGAGAGAGAGAGAGAGAGGAGGGGGGGGAGGAGGGAGCAAACAGAGACCCAGATACAAGGAACTTAGACTGCAGAAAACGCAGACTAAAACAGAAAGGATACAGTTAGATAGACACAGCTGCAAACTAGCATAAGCTTCACGCTTTTTTACTTCGTCTTAAAAAAACAGAAGTGTAATTCATGAAGAGATGGGCTGCTGAAACTAAACCGCAGTTGTGTGTTCGCTTTAAAACACACCCACACACACACACACACACACACAAACACACACACTACGCACACAACACACACACACACACACACACACCACACACACACACACACAGCTAGAGAGGAGAGAGAGAGATGACAAAACCGTTTGTGCCCGATTTGTCCCAAACTGGATATTTGAGACGAAGGGGGCCTCAAACGTCTTCTCCTGCACCGTTCCTTGGAGGATGATGGGTCTTGCGAGAGTTCGCTTGACATTGTCATGTTGTCCATACCACTTCAGCTTCTTTCTCTTATTTCTCCCGCCATGGGCAACACGTTTTTCATGGTGGGTCATGGGTGCTGACAGTTATGCAGATATACCCGTCGCTTCTGACAACGTTGTGGGTGAAAAGATTGGTCGAGGACTTATCTGAGCACCTAAATTCCACTGCCTATAACCTTGGAGGGCAGGGGGTCTACGCTGCTTCGATGTTTTCCTCCGGGACGTTTCTTGCTGCAGATCTCTTCTCTCTCTCTCTCCTCTCTCGCTCTCTCTTCTCCTCTCCTCTCTCTCTCTCTTGTGAGTGTGAGAGAGTGAGTGAGTGAATGATGTAAGAGTGTGTGTGTGTGTGTGTTTGTGTGTGTGTGTGTGTGTGTTGTGGTTGTGTGTGTATTTGCGGGTGTGTTTGTGGTTGTGTGTGTGTTTGTGTGTGTGTGTGTGTGTTGTTTGTGCGTTGCGTGCGCGTGCGTGCGTGCGTGCGTGTTGTGTGTGTGTTTGTGTGCGTGTTTGTGTGTGTGTGTGTGTGTGTGTGTGCGCGGGCGCGGCAGCGCAATGCGCGTGCGTGCACGCACCTTCATAACCTACAAAGTGGGCTAACGAACTTTTTCAAGTATCTGGAATGTGGGTTCGTTTTCGTAGATCTTTTTTTGAAAATCCAGCGTGTTTGGGATAGATCCAGGCTTTTTCTTTATTTGATTATTATTATTATTATTTCATTTGGAAAGGAAAAAAAAACATGCCGATTGAAAATAGTTGATCTATAAAATAAAACAACTAATCTACACAACACACCCTATCCCTAAAAAAAAAAAAAAAAAAAAAAAAAAAAAAAAAAAAGCAACAAAAAACGAATTTTTGAAAACATAGGGGAAGATATCGAACAGCATTGTAGTTCAGCATTGTAGTTTCTCTTGCGTAATGGAACACAGAGTCACAAAGGGCGGGTAGGTTTGGACACGGTCCTGTCCATACTATTCACTGCATTGGCAATGGGTGCCTCTCAGCCTCTGCCCCACATAGTCAGCAGGGACCGGTAAAGTAGAACAGGGTGGGAAATAGTTCTGGCTCAGATCCATCGTTGTCTCTTCCTGTACATCATCTTTTGTGTGAATGCTCAGGTTGACCTCGCTCTATCAGGAGAAAGCTATTGAGATGAAATAACTTTGATAATGTGAATCGTTAGAAAAAAAAAAAATGGATGCGAGATTCCTGCCGTGAAACATCCCAGTTCATGTCTCCAAAGTGTTCCCAAGATCTGGAAGATCTAGGTGGCGTAAGATGACAAACAAAGTAGAAATTGTTCAAACCCCGAAAATGCTACACGCTCTCCTCTCCCTCTCATCTCTCGAAAACAACGATTCCTCTCTCTTTCTCTCTCTCTCTCGTCTGTATTTGTTTGGTGTGTGTGTGATGTGTGTGTTTGTGTGTTGTCGTGGTGTGTTTGGCGCTCGCGGCGCGCGTATCAGTGGCCCACCAACGTGCACAAATACATAAAGTGTGGGGTGTGTGTGTGTGTGTGTGTTGTTTGATATTGTGTGTGGCGCGCACGCGCGCACACATGTGGTTTCTCTACCTACTTTTCTGTATTTGAATGGTTTTGATGACTTTGTACTCTATAGGGAGTGCCTCGGCGGGCTTTTTCACCTTCTAGCACCCCCAACAAACTCTTCTTTCAATTCGCGAAATGGGACCCACATCTCAGCCCCAGCACTAACAGAAGAGCGCGCTCTCGCCATTCCCCCCTCCACGCTGGGTTTCCCAAGGCGATTAACCCTCGCGCGCCACCACCCTGTGTTCTCCTTAACCTGTGTCGAAGTCCCCGGTCCATGTCATCTTCAGACCTATCCTTGCCCCCATACTCTAATGCCTACGTCTCTCGCCCCCTCCGAACTTCCTCTTTTCCTATGCACACCCCTGCACCCCTGTTCTCCAGCATACCCTCCCTCACGACCAACCGTCAGGCAAAGGCAAGAGGAAAGCTCTTTCGCTCAAATCGAGGTCTGGTGCTGAAGACCCTTTGACACAGCCTCCCATAACGCCCAAATGGTCCCTCTCTTGTCCCCCCGGAAGCAGTCCATGCCTCGGGCTTTCCGTAGTTACTCTCTTGAAACACTTGATGTGAGGTTCCTTTCAATCCCCAGTCTTATATCAATAAATGGAGAGAGAGAGAGAGCTGGAGAGACGGAGAGAGATAGCGCATCGAGAAGTACAACATGCAAGTTAAACGCATTTATGTATCATACTGAAATTTCATTCGTGCAATTTTCTGTTGCTGTTGCCGTGCATTTTATCCTTTCGTTTTAGTTATATCTTGTCAAAAAAAAGAAACTGGAATCGTCGATGCAAGGGAAATCATCATCCTTCAATAATAATAACAACAACAACAACAACAACAACAACAATAATAATAATAATAATAATAATAATAATAATACTCAAAGTGATTATAATAATGAAAACATGAATTATGATGATAATGATGACAATGATATTGATGATAATGCTGATGACAGCGACGACGATGATGATGATGATGATGATAAATCCAGTTAGAGAAGTGTTTGAAACAGCTGGTCTGAGTGACTCCGCTTTTAGCTGTTGCAGTCGTCTGTATATTTTTTTGGATTGATTTTGTGACATTTAATTTTCTCTTCGTTCTGCATCCTATACTTTGTCGCGACATCGACGCTGAGGAGCTCTTTCTTAAAGAAGAGGTAATTTCCCCCCCCGAAAACGATCTAGAAGTCTAGAATTTGGAATCCAGTGGTCCCAATGACAGGAGTGAAAATAGAAAGGATTTTGCTATGTGCGGCTCTGCCTCTCGTGACGTTTGAAAGTGAGATTAGGCCATCATGATTTTTTAGATAATATCCATAATTTCAGGTGATAACAAAGAACTATATTTATGTAGCGTCCATCCCACATGTTACTGCAAAGCAGTTTATATGAAAATGAAAATAAATAGACAAAACTGAAATGATTTAGAACAAGAAAAAAAAAAACACGACAAAATACTCATATGCATCAACATACTTTTCATACACACTCGCGAACTGTCGCAATCAACCTCGTAAAATTTCCAGAACAAACGTGAATAACAAGGCTGATGAATTGTCAGCACATACGCGAATTTGAACAGCTGCAGGAAAGCAGTATGTCTGTTAATGATGAAGGTACCATCACGATGAATTTGTTGAAGATATGAGGTCTTAAGGCCAGCCAGGTTTCAGAGGAAAGATTCGAGGGACTTAGGCTACGTGCATAGTGGACCGGACCCGGCCGTGCGAAGCGTGGCCGTGTCTCACCCGATTGCGCGACCGGCAGAATCACGGCTCCAATCACAAAACAGGTAGGGCCGGGTGCACTATGCATGACTTTGGCCCATCGCCAGTAAGTTGGAAAAGAGAAGAACCGGGAAAAAGTTTTGTTTGTTTGTTTGTATGTTTGTTTTTTCTCCCGGACGGGCGGCGCATGGCCGTGCAAAACACGGCCGGGTCCGGGTCCACTATATATACAGCCTTAAAACTTCAGGATCCTTCATGCTGTAACGGGTTGGTTTTTAAGCAAACTATTCAGACAGATGAAAATACTGTGACGACGTGATTTATGGAAGAATTGCTTTGTATTCAATCTGTGTTTTGATTAGATGTAACATTACTTGATTTTGCATCGGTCTATTTTTTTTGCATTGGTCTAGTATTATATTACCGACATCCAAAGATAGATGCTATACGCAGATGTATCTGTTTCTGTGTAATCAGTGCGTCACGGGCGTTTGATATACCTCACGGACTTAATGTGTAAAGCACATAGTAACTGATGCTGGGCATGGATTTAGGTTCAACATTCTCTTGTTCACAGGAAAGAATGTTTTTTAGAAATATTGAAGAATCACTAGAAGATAATTACAAACAGTTATGGAGAGAGAATTTTGCAGGATAGTTTCAAAATGGAGTGGCTGATGGCGGAGAACGAAGCAAAAATTTAGAGGGGGTTAGTTACCTCTCTTTCTAAATTTTGCAGAATAGTGTTACCTGTTATGATTACAGGCAGTATGAGCATTCATTTTAAAGAAAATTTTAAGTAAATGCTATTCCTGACAAAATCTGTCTTGTCAAAGTTATTAGATATAGATGTAGTCATGACCAATTCAAGCTGAGATGAGAACGGAATTTGGTATTGAAAGACACGAATAACTATGTAAAGACTGCAAAATGAATATGTTTTATTACTGATGATATTGTTTTAACAAACCATCGAGTACTCGAAATATATGTTACGACAACAATGTTCATATACTTATCATTAAAGTACATCTGTGTATCACTTCTGTATGATGATGTCAGGAGGGAAAAAGGACTTTTTAAATCTGCAAAATTTCTAAAAATGTGTGAAAATTGTATGTTTTTTTTTTTTCTCCGTTTTATGATCTTAAAGAGTGATCACTTTTGGGCTTGCGTAGCCTATGTGTGTGTAGAGCTACATTTAACACACATCAAGGAAATGACCATGTTGCCGCTGTTCTGATTTGTTTCGTTTGCCATCTTCCAATAAGTGAAGAGTGTTGTTTTTTCAAGGTCACGAGAGTAGCCTTGCTCTTTACCTATTACCCCGCCGAAGAGACAAGGCTTTTTAAAACTCAAAACGACCGTTTGATCTGCCAAAGCAGTTCATTGTCTGCCTTCTTTTCTCCGAAACAACGTTCAACGCTGGGTTCTGTATTATCAATATATAACTGCCAAGGCAATTTTATCCACTTAAATAATACGTCTCTGAGAGTGTTACTACTCTTGACTGTTGACACCTTTTGACCTCCCTCGTTTTCTTCAATGGATGCTTAAGCGCTGGCTCGAAGATTTCTCTCTACATTTAACACTATTGACATGGTGATTATAGCTTTTTCAGTCATTTGTTTTCCTTACAGCACTTTCTTTTCGTGTCACGGTGCTGTTGATTCTGTTTTTCGAACCTTTGGTGGTGAAAACACCACAGAATCAAAGACTGTGGTATATCTTAAGTTGATGCCAAGCGAGTACGATTGATGTTAAGAGAGCACAGACACAATCAGCCGTTTCTTCTCTCCCTGGCGAGAGGCCTCAAAATAGGTGATAGGAACGGTTCTGTCATCAAAATAAATTACAATGGTGACCATATACTGGTAGAGAATGATTTTATATTCAAATTTCATTTCTCTTTTGATTTTTTTCGTTCGATATGAACGGTTCTGTCATCAAAATGAATTACGATGGTCCCCCATATACTGGTAGAGAATGATTTTATATTTAAATTTCATTTCTCTCTGATTTCTCGTTCTCATTTTATTTTTTTGTTTTTTTTGTTTACTTTTTATCCTCTCTTTCCCACCTTTTTTTTTTTTTCGTTTCTTTCCTATTTCTTTTGAATAATTGCCCAGGCATTACAGGGAAACGTGCACATACAGCTCTTTCTTTTTTCAACCAAACATTTGACCTACCGAATACTTACAATTTGAAGCGAACCCTAAAAGCGTACTTGTAAAACTCTAAAAGCGTTTTTGTAAAACCACCAGAATTAACGTGACATTTAAACTTGACGGTTTAACAAATGTGACTTAAGAGTGATTGAAAAAAAAAATTCTGAGGCTGTGCTAACAACTGTTCGATAGGACAAAAGAATACGTCTGTCTCTTTCTCTGTCTCTGTCTTTGTCTCTCTGTCTGTGAAATTGTGCATGCGTTTGTGCGTGCGTGCGCGCCGGCATGCGTGCGTGCGTTTGTGTCTTTTCACTTTAAGGGACATTAGATTGATCTGTGAGTGTGTGTGCGTGTGTGTGTGTGTGTGTGTGTGTGTGTGTGTGTGTGTGTGTGTGTGTGTGTGTGTGTCGGTCTGTCTGTCTGTCTGCCTGTCTCTCTCCTCTCTGTGTGTGTGTGTGTGTGTGTGTGTATGTGCGTGCGTGTTGTGTGTGTTTGTGTGTGTGTGTGTGTGTGTGTGTGTGTGTGTGTGTGTGTGAGCGCGTGCGTGTTTGTGAGTGTGTGTTGTGTGTGTGTGTGTGTGTGTGTGTGTGTGTGTGTGGTGTGTGTGCGCGCGCGCGCGCGAGCGCCGTGGCTTTTACTCGCTGTGTAATAATAATAATAATAGTAATGAATACTTATATAGCGCCTATTCTCGGCTAGAGGCCAAGCTCTAAGCGCTTTACGGTCAACACCCTCGTTTTTACACAACGGGCTGCCTACCTGGGTAGTGCCGACTGAAGAGCTGCCAGCTGGCGCTTCATTCAGTCGTTCCCGTGTCATCCAGTCAATATCGTTCAATATCGTTTACCTCATTTTTCCTTACTTCCTTCATTCTTCCATTTCTCACACAGGGTGCATGCTATGTGTAACATGTCATCCATACCAACGGCCAAACTGGCCTACTCTTCCGAAAGTTGGTAATGGGATTTTACGTGTGTGCAAGATATTATGCGTGCGTTCACACACGGAACCTCGGTTTATAGTCTCATTCGAAGGACTGAATGTGTGAGTGAGTGAGAGCGCGCAAATCTGTGTGTCTTTTGTGTGTGAGTGGGTGTGTGTGCATGCATGCGTGTGTTCGAGCGCGCGCGCGCGCGCGCGCGCATGTGTGTGTGTATGTGTAAAGGACAGAGAGAGAGACAGAGAGGGAGAGAGAGATAGAGGGGGTGCGTATATCTTGTCATAGAATAGTGCCGGACAGCTTGACAAAGACGGCCGGACAGCCAATATCATCAACACTCTGTCTCTTTTTTTGTGAAGATGTTCGTCGATTGTTGCAAGTCGTTTGGTTTGTCGACAGCTTTTCCCTCTCAGTGATTTGGTCAGCTTCATTTCTTTGATGGTCATGTGCGAACATCGTATGATTTATATAAACTATCATAGACCGAGTCACCGCGAGTGTGATCTCTCTCTCTCTCTCTCTCTCTCGCTCCTCTCTCTCTCTCTCTGAGAGTCAGATTGGTCCTCAGAGTGGTGCACGGACTCTATGAAGAACAATGCCTTCTGGACCTGTGGAGTTTCGAGCAGCATGTGGCGGATTCCTGCCTGTATTTCAAAGTTTCATGTTGAAACGGGCTAGACAGAAAGCAGCAATGCGTGTCGCCATGTTGAGATTGAAGTGTCGAGGAGACGGTGCTATGTTAGGACTGCTCCTCTCCTATTTGTTCTGGGGGAGTTTGCTTCTCCGATGTGGCGACGTGGAGAGAGCAACCCAGGTCCTAACCCCTCCCAGTCCAGAGACACCAGGCAGACCCGACTGACCAGCGCCAGTGGAGGAGGAGCAGCCAGCAGGGCCAGTATGGAGAAACCTGGCCATCCTCACGGAGGGGAACCTTCACTGTCAGACATCATGAGCAAGCTGAACACCATGGAGTGTAAATTCGACGCCAAGCTCGACGATGTGAAGCGGGACATGAATGCCCTTCGTGAGGAATACGCTGCCATGCAGGAGGAGCTGAAGGGGCTCGGGAGGAGGTCACCAGTCTACGGCAGCAGAACCAGGACTTGACCAAGAAGATGGAGGAGCTTGAGACGAAGACTGACGATCTTGAGGGGAGATCCAAGCGGAACAACCTCATCATCTATGGACTGCCACGTCAGGAAAATGAGACTCCTGTGGACTGTGAAAATGTTTTGAAGGACCTCATTACCAATACGTTAGAGTTGTCCCAGGATTTTGAATTCGATAGGGTGCATCGATTGAACAATAGGCAGGACTCTCCCGTGATTGCTAGGTGTGTGTTTTTACAAGCAGAAGCTGGACATTCTCAGAGCAAAACGTAAAACTACAAGGAACAAACACTTTCATTGGAGAGGACTTCTCGACCAGGGTGCGAGAGCTGAGGAAGAAGTTGACACCTCACCTCAAGAAAGCCAGAAGTGATGGTAAACGGGCTACGTTAGTCTTTAACTACCTCCTTATCGACGGCAAGCGATTCACCATAGGTACTGACAATGGGCTGGTTGAATTATCAAGATAGGAACTCGGCCGGTCCAAAGTTAGTCTTTGTGATGTGTCCTTAACAGTGAAGGGAACCAACGGTGAGACTGACACCGGTTGTTTCAACCCGGCGCTGTGTATCGACAGCTCGTGAAACGAGCCGTGAGGTCGTGTGTTGTGAGGGAAGCTCAGTAATGTCAGTGCCGGTAGAAAATGTTAGCAACACAGATGCTGATGTGTCTGATGGAAATGTTTGTTTGATATCTTTGTCCTCTAAAAATGATGAATTATGTAATGGTGACACTTGTAATAAAATGATTTTTTTTTTTTTCGTTTCTTCATTGGAATGTTAATGGATTGCTCTCAAAAATGCAGAATAATGATTTATCTCTCTATGTGTCTGGTTTTGATTTTGTATGTTTTTTGTCGAGACGTTTGTAGATTTTTTTCAGTCGCCTGTGTTCTCTGGGTACACAGTTTACTGTACACGTGCATTAAAGTTTACGGCACGAGGAAGGCGTTCCGGTGGGCTGGTGTGTCTTAAAAAAATGAGATCCGTCCCTTTTTTTACGCCTTTGGATATTGTATCTGATTTGTTCTGTGCTTTTCTTGTTGACAAATCTTTGCTTGGTACTTAAAACACGTTATCTTCGTATGTGCATATGTGCCTCCGGAGGGGGCGCCCTACTATTCCTATTTTGATCAAGAAAACGGGGTTTCCTTGTTAGAAGAATTTCTATGTGATTGTTTTTTACTTTTTGTTAAAAACGATGTGGATGTGATAGTGTGCGGTGACTTGAATAGCAGAATTTCAAATTTCTCGTGTGATTTTGAAGAGAGCATGTTTACAAACAATGATCAACATAAAAGTGGGCCACCTCATGTACGAAATTCAGAAGATGTTGTCCTGAATAATTATGGAAAGCTGTTAATTAACATGTGCACTGCTTTGAAATTGTGTATTTTAATGGAGTGTGTAAGGGCGACTTTCAAGGTCGCTACACATACATATCCGACAGCGGTAGCAGTGTGAATGACTATTTTTTGATGTCTTATGATTTGTTTTCTACCACTTCCAATAGTTGCGAGATGCATGTGTCTGAGAGAACAGAGTCAGACCACATGCCTTTAGAACTGAAATTTGCTTCCATATCATAACTGTGAGCCCGTACAGGTAAACAACAGGCGCTGTACTATTGAAAAAATTTGTCTGGAGCGAAGCTCATGCTGATTTGTTTAAAAATGTAATCCTTCCCATGAAATGCAAGTGCGCATGCAAGAGGCAGTAAGACTGGTTGATAATAATATCGAAGAAGCGTTAAGTGTTTAATTCTTGTATAAAAGAGGCTGGGGAATGTATGAAGAAACAGGTTTGTATTGGAAAATGTCAGAAAAAGAAGACGACTGGTATGATATGGAATGTCTAGCTAACAAAAGAAATGTTCGTAATTTATTAAACAGATATCGACGTTCTTTGTCAATACCGTCTCGTGTAGCCTACTGCAAAGCTAGGCGAGAGTATAAGCATCTTTTAAAAAGAAAAGAAAAGCAATATAATGATATTCTGTTGACAGAATTACTTACGTCTGTAAATAATCAGAAAGATTTTTGGGACTGTGTACACAAAATTTCCAGAAAAAGGAAGCAACCCGTAAATGATATAAGTTTAGAAACATGGTCTCATCATTTCAGAGATCTGCTAGAAGAAGGAAACGCTGGGTCTCATAATGATCTGGGAAATGAAAATTACATTGATGAATCTGCTCATGACGATGACAATCTAAACCGTCCAATTTCCAAAGAGGAAGTTATTGTTGCGCTAAGAAAGGTAAAACCTCGCAAAGCTGCTGTCCAGATGGAATTATCGGTGAACTGATAAAAAGTGCGTGCCAGTCAAGTTTATTTCTAGATTTTCTGGTTAAATTCTTTAACTCCTTATTTGATCAAGGGGTATATCCCAGAAGTTGGTCCCGATCTATTGTCATCCCATTGTATAAAAAAGGTGATTCAAACGATCCAAATAATTACAGAGGAATTTCATTGTGTAATGTTGGCAGTAAACTGTACAGTGCTATTATCAACAGGAGATTACAGGAATGGGTGGAAGAAAATAACATTACCGGGGAATTTCAAGCTGGGTTCAAGAAAAAACTATTCTACAGTTGATCACATGTTCACACATTAATGGCATTTGTACAAAAACAGTTTTGCTTAAATCGTAAATTATATGTTGCATTTATTGACTTCGAGAAGGCTTTTGATTCAGTCAATAGAACCTTGCTGTGGCCTATCCTGTTTTAAAAATGGTATCCATGGAAAACTTTATAAATGTGTTATAAGTATGTATAATTGTGTAAAAGCAAGAGTGCGATCTGGTGATGCTCTAACAGACTATATAAATTGCACTTCTGGTGTGAAACAGGGCGATGTCTGTAGCCCTGTTCTGTTTTCTTTATTCATTAATGAACTAACACAGGAGGTTATACATTGTGGAAGGCACGGTGCACATTTCATAAATGACGTTGTGGAAATTTTCATTCTTCTTTTGGCTGATGATGTGGCCTTGGTGTCAGAAACAGTGGTTGGATTACAAACCCAGTTAAATACTTTGCAAAGAGTTGCTGCTTCATTAGAATTAAAGGTTAATATGGCAAAAAGTATATAATTGTATTTAGAAAGGGGGGATATCTAGCAGCGAGGGAAAGATGGACGTACAATGGGTCTACAATGCCTGTTGTCAATGTGTATAAATACTTAGGAATATACTTCTCAACGCGTTTGAGTTTTGTCTTCGCTTGCAAAGATTTGGCCAGCAGAGCAAAAAATGCGTTACTCTGCATACTAAAGAAATTATCATTGCTAAATAACGATTCTCTTACTTTGTTTTTGAAGTTATTTGATGGCCAGGTTCAACCTATGGTACAGTACGGAGCTGAAGTATGGGGCCTCGATGCAGTTGCTGCAGTACACTGTGAAAAGTTACATCTGTTTGCTTTGAAGAAATTTCTTGGTGTATCATTGCAAACGCCAAATGATTTGGTATATGGTGAAACGGCTAGATTTCCTATATATTTGAATTCCATTATTAAGTGTGTTCGATATTGGCTGAAAATTACTCAGATGCAAGGTCACAGATTCCCATATAAAGCGTATCGGATGTTGTGTTAGAATTGGACGACAGAGGTAAGAAAAACTGGGTGACTAATGTGAGAATGAAACTGTGTGAATACGGTTTCGGATTTGTATGGATGAACCAAGGTGTTGGTAATATGAGTGCTTTTATCCAGGTATTCCGTGAAAGACTCGTTGATTGCAGTTGGCAAAATTGGAATTGTCATGTACAGAACAGTGACAGATTTGAATTATATAGAACGTTTAATAATCTACGCTGTTTACCTGTATATATATCAATGAAAATGGACAAACATTTAAAACGCATCATGACTAAGTTTAGATTTGGTGTTTCCGATCTCTTTACTCATTATTTTCGTTATAGACAGTCATGTAGTAGAAATTTGATCTGTCCTTTGTGTCGAAATGCAAAAGAGGATGAAGTTCATTTTGTATTGGCTTGTCCAGTACTAGACGAACTTAGACAGGAATTCATCTCTCAAAAAGTACTTCAATAATCCATGCCTTTTCAAATTAACCTAATGAAAACACGGTTAAAAAGTTAGCGATTTATCTATATAAAGCATTCAAAAAGCGAACTATGTATGTAACATAAAGAA
>JADBJO010021945.1:17500-27500 GCA_016801955.1 Conus betulinus
TTATGTGTGTGTCTACGTGCTTGCATGTTTCGATTGTCCTTTTCGCGAGGTTGAGGCTCCCCCGTCCCTGCTTTTAAAAGCAGAGAGAGAGACACAGAGAGAGAGAGAGAGAGAGAGAGAGAGAGAGAGAGAGAGAGAGAGAGAGAGACAGACAGACAGACAGACAGACAGACACAGACAAAGACAGAGGGAGGGAGGGATACATGAAGAGAGAGAGACAGAGACAGAGAGAGAGAGAGAGAGAGAGAGGGAGGGAGAGACCTCCACCTTAAAATTAAAGATTCAAACAACTAACTTGCCTGGATACTTCTTGTTTCACAGGCGTGTGTTTTCTCCTCTAGACCACACCTCTGTGAACGATGCCGTCGTCTTTATCACTAACAACGACTGACGACAGCGACAGAGGCTGCGGCCGATAGAGAGACTGTTTCAGTGTTGTGGCTGCGGTAGGGGGTGTCTATCCGGGTGGTGTGGAGGTGGTGGTGGTGTGATTTCGTGATGGTGGTCCCCTAATGGGAGAGGAAATCAGATTGGTCCGATAGATGGCGTTTTCAGTCACTCCCTCCATATGTATGCTGACTCACTATGCAGAGAACTAAAACACAAAACGAAAAAAGAAAGAAAGAAAGAAACAAATAAACAAAAAAAAACCAGGCTTTCATTTTCCCTTCTTGTGCCAGAGCTCCTGATCTCAATGACTCAGTATCAACGATTGTACGACAGACTCATTCATTCTATTTTTTCTTTTTTCAGAGGCTTCCTTGGTTACCCTGGCAATAAGAGGTATCGCTCTGCACTACTGACAACTCCAGCAATGCCTTGCGTGTTGAGTTGCCGCCCTTTAGCGTAAAGGTTCGGGAGATCGTGAATTTTGACGAATTAACAAGGGTGACAGCGTTGTTAATGCTGTTATAATTTAGTAGTAGTAGTAGTAGCAGCAGCAGCAACAGCAGCAGCAGCAGCAGCAGCAGTAGTAGTAGTAGTAGTATCATCATTATAATTATTATAGTATTATTATTGATAATGATAACAATCATGATTATTATTATCATTCGTATCATCATCATCATTATCATCATTATTGCTATTATGTTTAGTAGCAGAAGAAGTAGTAGTATTAGTAGTATAGTAGCAGCAGTAGTAGTGGTAGTGTTGTTGTCGTCATCGTCGTCGGCGTCGTAGTTGTCGCCACCTTCATATATGCATATACTCTTTTGACTCCTTCGCCATCATTTTTTCCGGAGCATTATTGATCCGACGCATTGATTCTTTGTTCCATGAGGAGGACGGAGTTCTGAACCTGCAGAGCAGAGAAGGAGAAATGCTTGCTGGGAACTCATATGCTGTTGGATAAAAGTAGTTCCTTTTCTGAAGGATTTGATTTATGAACACGCCTTCTGCTTGAAACAACAGCTACCACTCCAGAACTGTTCTGAATGCCATTTTCTCTAATTCCTGCTCTTCCACGCCTAAGCAACCTAGTCTTTGACACTCTGAAATACACAGTTGCACCATATAATGTGTCGGGGGTAATGTTGCTTATAGCCCAGCCGACCGCAAAAGGTCATATCAGGGCTGCCACCGCGTTGAAGTCAACTTACAAGCCATTATGAAATATGTTTCCCCAAAAATACATAAAGCAAACAATCTAATGGCACAACCTTTTAAAATACACCTTCTAATAGCACACCAGAAACTTTTGTTAAAAATCATTCTTTTGTAAGATCTTAGATCACATGAAAAATTGTTATTAATGTCCCCAGAAATTCAAAGATCACATCAGATGAGACATATATGAACAAGGTTTCCAAAGAGTCTGCTGTGAAATGTTATGTCTCGCATCATGGGAGTCTCAACACTCTAAAGGATATGTTTCACTGTGAGTGCTACATCACACACACACACACACACACACACACACACACACACACACACACACACACACACACACACACACACACACACACACACGTTCCCCCACCAATTCCTGGTTAGAAGTGTGTACTAAAAACCAATAACACACACACACACACACACACACACACACACACACACACACACACACACACACACACACACGTTCCCCCACCTATTCCTGGTTAGAAGTGTGTACTAAAACCAATACACACACACACACACACACACACCACACACACACACACACACACACACGCGCGCGCGCGCGCGCGCGCGCGCGCGCGTGTGTGTGTGTGTGTTATTGGTTTTAGTACACACTTCTAGCCAGAAATAGGTGGGGGAAAGAGTGTATGTGTGTGTGTGTGTGTGTGTGTGTGTGTGGGGGGGTGGGGGGAGGGTGATGAGGAATGGTGGTGGTGACGATGGTTCACATTTGGTGGCAAAGTGTGTGGAGCTAAGAAAGCCTGAGTAGCAACTGCTGTCATCCAGATGTCGCCTATGGTTATATATTATCGTCAAGTTGGTGGCAAAGTACGTGGAGCCAAGGAAGCCTGAGTGTCAATTCCTGTCACCCAGATGTCACTTATGGCTACCCATTATCGTCAACAGGGGGTTAGAAATAAAGGAAAGGAAACAAAGAGGTGTGAAGAGACAAAGAGGTTTCCTTCTCTTCTTCTTTCTCATCCTCATCTTATTCAATGGCAGCCTTCTGTCCGTTTTTTTAATGTTCATTTATTCCGTTTTAGTCCTCTTTCCCTCTGCTATTCCTTCTAGTCCTCCTCCTCCTCCTCCTCCTCCTCCTCCTCCTCCTTCTTCTCCTCTTCTTCTTCGTCATCGTCGTTGTCGTCGCCGTCGTCGTCGTCATGTCGTTGTCATCGAACTCAAACTCAAATAGTTTAATTGCAAAGGCCACCGACCTATCTGCAATGAGGTCATAACAAAAGTAGAACACACACGCGCTCGGCGCACATACTGAAAGTGATGAAAAAAAAATATTTGCCTACACAAACGTTCTTCCTGAAGTCATTCTGGCATTATCTGTGTTAACTGATAACAGTACGAGAGAGAGAGAGAGAGAGAGAGAGAGAGAGAGAGAGAGAGAGAGAGAGAGAGAGAAAGGGGTGGCGGTGGAGGGGGGGGGGGGGGGGGGCGGGGTTTGGGATCAGCCTGGGTGTTAGCCAAGGGCAGACTGGTAGACATGTCTGATGGGAACACTGGGAGGGGGGGGGGGGGGGAGGGAGGGGAGGAAGCAATATGGAGGAACGAGCAGTGATGATAAATAAAAAAACAGGTAGAACTGTTTGATATCTACGTGTCAGCCACTGATTCTTCTGCCCTGGCTGAAAGAGAGAGAGAGAGAGAGAGAGAGAGAGAGAGAGAGAGAGAGAGAGAGAGAGAGAGCAGAAGAAAACAATGTGTCTAAATTAACCATCCCTTCATCTAAGCTCATCGAAGGGAACCGTCTGTGTCTCACGTTTGGAACACCATTCTTCTACAAATGAGAACACAATTAACACACTATAAACAAATAGACTTATACACTTTAGTGTTTCATACTATGAGATTCAGTGTATCATTGTTAATCCGTCAAGAAGCCTTTCCATCCCCGTACAATTGTCTGGGCTACAAACAATATGAAAATGTTAACTGAGTGTACGTTGAACGTTCTCTGACTAATACTAAACTCTGTGTCTCCACACTCCGAACGAAACACATGGCAGAGCACAATCATCACAAGAATATGGTACAGCAATGAAACCCTGCTTACAATGAATATGGCGTTGAATGTGACATGTGCAAGTGCACTCGCCAATACACATATGTATCAGATGACAAATATCAGAACGAAAACAGCTATATTTTCAGAAAAGACACAAAAATTAGGGGGTAATGTGTTTTTTTTTTTTTTTTTTTTTTTTTTTTTTTTTTTTAGGAGGAGGCAAAACGGAGGAGAGAAAAAACAGGAGGAAACTGAAAGAGGGGCTTAACGAATGGGGGAGGGGGATGAGAGGACATGGTACGGTATGGAAAGTCTTGAAAGTCCTTTCAGAGTTTCTAAAGAACAGGGTCCCAGGCCCAACACCCCGACGCTCACACAGTTGACCGTCTTCTAGGACAGCACATTAACCCTTGGGGAGGCAAGTGATGGAATGGAGAAATCACAGACATCAAGGCCGATTCCTCCTCCTCCCCCTGAAATCGTTACAATCTTCAAGCCCCGAGAAGAAGTCATTAAGACTGATTCTTCCATCGTTCTCTCGCTTCCTATCTGTCCCTTCCTATCTCCTCCTTCATCCTTTCCTGGATGTCTGCTGTCTTCAGTCCTGGTAACCATCTGTGAAGGCCTATCAGTCTGGAATAACCGGGTGAAGCTGATTTCGGGTCAAATGACCTGAGGCTGTTTCTCTTCTTTGGACTGCTGGCTCTCTCTCTCTCTCTCTCTCTCTCTCTCTCTCCTCTCTCTCTCTCTCTCTCTCCACCACACACACCACACACACACACACACACACACACACACACACACACACACACACATACTCTCTCTCTCTCTCTCTATCTCTCTCTGCGTGCGTGCGTGCGTGTTTGTGAGTGTGTGGGTGTGTGTGTGTGTGTGTGTGTGTGTGTGTGTGTGTGTGTGTGTGTGTGTGTGTGTGTGTGTGTGTGTGTGTGTGTGTGTGATATTTCTCTGTCTTAGAGCAAAATATTCACATATCTGTGTAACGATCATACTTGAGTTTAGTTGTGGAACATTTCTATTTATCATCTCAGCGCAGATTTCAATTCATTTTCTTTGTTGTTTTTGTCTCCTGATTTTATTCTCTTTTTTTTTTAGTCATGTCAATTACTCTACTGTTCTACTTGTATGATGAAAGAGGTAATAGGACAGGTGGGTATAAATGAGTCTGGAATCATCCTTAGCCATAACGCTGCGTTCTGTCTGTTGATGAGAGAGGGAGGCACAGAAGCCATGGAAGCCTGAGCGTCCATTCCTGTCAACCGGATAAAGCGGGGCCGATGACGTCAGTTCCGCTCTTTCGGTTCCAGGGACGTCTGCTGCTTAAAGGACAGCAAAGAATTTGAATTTGGAAAGAAAAAAAAAGATTGAGAAGTATAGGTTCAGGGCAGAAGTGTGGCAGAAGGTACAGAGACAGAGAGAGGATGAGAGAGAGAGAGAGAGAGAGAGAGAGAGAGAGAGAGAGAGAGACAGACAGACAGACAGACAGACAGACAGACAGACAGACAGACTGACAGAGCAGACTGAGAGAGAGAGAGAGAGAGAGAGAGAGAGAGAGAGAGAGAGAGAGAGAGAGAGAGAGAGAGTGGACAGAGGGGGCGTGGGCAGGGAAGAGAAAGACCGGAGGTGTTAGCAAACGCAGACGCTAAGGGAAAATAGCAGAGAGAGAGAGAGAGAGAGAGAAGAGAGAGAGAGAGAGAGAGAGAGAGAGAGAGAGGAGGGGGGGGGGGGGGGCATATAGACAGACAGACAAACAGGCAGACAGAGACAGAGACAGAGAGAGATGGAGGGGTGGGGCAGGAACAGACGGAGTGAATGTGTTAGGCAAACGCAGACAGACGGATTCTAAGGTCAAACAGTGGAGTGAAAAGGACAGTGATGGTGGAAAAAAGTGGAACTGTCTGATCTCTGCATGGCTTCGGTAAGCTCATCTGCACCTGGTGAACCTTGCGTGACTTTCCTCTGCCCAGCCATAGCAATCTGCTTATGATTTTTCAAGCTGCTTGACATGCTCATCAGACAGAGAGAGAGAATGGGTAATGAGGAGAGAGAGAGAGAGAGAGAGAGAGAGAGAGAGAGAGAGAGAGAGAGAGAGAGAGAGAGAGAGAGAGAGAGAGAGACTCGAACTCAGCCAGAGAGAGAGAGAGACAGAGAGACATAGAGACAGAGAGAGAGAGAGAGAGAGAGAGAGAGAGATAGTAGCTAAGATAAATGATAATGGAATAAACAATAACTGTGAACTGCAAAATCATGTATAATCATGTTGTCAACACGCAGTTGCTCAAAATGCATAGTTATATTCATACTGAAAATAGTGTGAAATGAATATAAATAAACGATAATGCACCGACGTATTGCTACCTAGAATTAGTCCTTCAGCAAAAGAAAATGCTACTACTCACTCGTACCATCCGGCCATCTTCCTCAGCGATACTGTTGCTGATGAGTGAACTCGATTCAGATCATGCGACCATGGGACGTACCCAGGTCACCTGACCGAATCAGTGAACAGTACACCGGGGGCAAGGTGTAGCGGCCCCGGTCCCTGTTGAGCAGGGGGGTTGGTGGCTGCGATGTAGATGGCCTCCTTGACCTCTCGCTGGAACCACTTGTTTTCTCTGTCCAGGATGTTGACATTGTCCGTGTCAAATTGGTGTTGTTCGGAGTGCAGGTGTGCTCCGACAGGTGAAGAGTCCCTCCTGTGTTCTGTGAGTCTCTTTTGGAGGGGACGTTCTGTTTCTCCGACGTAGTTTTGGTTGCAATCACGGCAGTCTATTCTGTAGATGACGCCGGATTTGTCGAGTTTGTTGGTTTGTTCTTGGGGGCGACGAGTTGGCTGCGGATGGTGTTGGTGGGATGGTGTTTCTGTGGGGGACGGGACCGCGACCCCCTAGTTCCTGATCTTCCTGGTTCAGAGCTTCACTTAAACCTCCAGCGTAAGGAATGGTGACATGTCCCTTGCGCTCTGGTTGTGTATCTTGCTTGTGGTTGTGGGGGTGGGTAGATCGGTACCGCGACCTCTAGTTTCTGGGGTTCGGTTCAGCCCATAGTACCGAGATGGTGAGGCTTTTCTTAGGTGCCTCCCGAAAAAGGCAATGGTGAGTCCCCTTAGCCTCTTGAGTTGGGGGTTTGTCTTGGGGCCTGTATGGGTGGTTTGAATCTCGATCGTGTTGTCCCAGGGTTGGTGCCTCTATGAGTTCCGCAGACCATGTGGTAGCGGTGGGATGATGGTGAGCGGATTCCTTCAGGTGGTCTTTCTCCTTCCCAGGTGCCTCTTGGTTGAGACAATGTTATTTGGTCTGTGGGTGAGAGTTCGAATCACCCACAGTTTATGTTGCAGAGTTTTGGTGGCTCATATCGATCTGCAAGTATTGGTGAGCATACGATCTGTGTGGGTCTGTTTGCGGTTTGCGGTAGAACGCGAAGGAGAGCACGCCGTCTGTTCGAGTGATGAGTGTGTCCAGCATTGCAATGGAGTCATTCTGCTCATTAATACACCGACGCAGACATTCCCTCCGAATGATCTTTTAAGGAAATCATCAGTACGAATTAACCATCAGTGGACAATGCTAGGAATACCATTCATCATAAACATAAGACATTATGCACAATGAAAAAATACACCACACCTCACTACACAAGGTGTATACACACACACACACACACACACACACACACACACACACACACAAACAACACATATGGAGAGAGAGAGAGAGAGAGAGAGAGAGAGAGAGAGAGATGTATGTGTGTGTGTGTGTGGGTGTGTGTGTGTGTGTGTGTACGTGCGTGCGTGCGTGTGTGTGTGTGGGGGGGAATGTGTTGGGGGGTTGGGGGGGGGGGGGGGGGGGGAAGATGTTCAACTGAACTGTGAGCAACATGAAAACGAAAAATAGAATGGAAAACCATTGAAACTTCTTTGTCCATATTTTGTTCCAGATGAAACACATAATGAAAGTTGACCATGGAAAAAATACTGCACAACAAATAATTCCAGCTTGCAAAGAAAGAGATATCTGCAAATACCAGCACGTAAATGTGATGTTCAATATTTATCCCCGGACAAAACCCAGATAAGAGGGGGGGATACTACACAAACCTTTCCTACGCCTCCTTTTGTCAGACAAAACTAGGGTGAAAAACAAGCATCGAGAACCACGGAGATTTGAGTGAGTTTCAACCCCTGTCCACCGTATGTCGCTCGGGACTGCTGACGTCAATTCGCTCTTTTGGCTTAGAAGAGGATTGAAAACTTATAGGGCTTACGAGAGAGAGAGAGAGAGAGAGAGAGAGAGAGAGCTCAGATGGCTCACTTCATATAAAGGCCGTTGCCCCTTATGAAGAGGATATGGAGAATCTAACAACAATTTAAGAATTATAAAGAACACAAGAAAAACTGGATGGACTACCCTTTCACGAAGTCATGACTGATCTAAACTGAAATGCCATGAATAAGTAAACCGAGAATTTCTTACTATGCATTCATTCTGAGATGCGATAAGCAGGCCTTAACGGAAACTGACAAAAGATCCCTGGAAAACTTTGTCACGGTATATATTGTGCTCTTAGACTGAATAATGTACAGAAGCATAAACAAAATGAAGTTCGCATCCTCTTTTTCAATTTTTGTACAATGGACGAGTCAGATCCACCCCAGTACATTTACTGTAACGATACCGATGTTCTGCTATGTCTGAAATTCCCAGTCTAAATTTGGTCATTGTCAACTTCAAGTGTGTATCTAAATCTATTTGCAGATAACGTTTGACATCGTGTACCGAACAAAATGTCTGATACATGGTAAATCTATCGCTAGTTTTGAGAGAGAGAGAGAGAGAGAGAGAGAGAGAGAGAGAGAGGAGAGAGAGAGAGAGAGGAGCTGACGGTTCAGGTTGTCTTTACTGTAAAATGATCTGTCAAAGCTCAGGCAGTGGATGAGCAAAATCATTTCCTCCCTTCCTCCTTGTCCTCTCACGTCCTCTTAAACGTCTTATAAGATCTCCTTCTCACATGGCACCTTCTCTGTCCTTGTTGTTGTTCTTCTTCTTCTTTTTTCTTTTTTCTTCTTTCTTCTTCTCTTCTTGCTCTTCTTCTTCTCTTCTTCTTTCTTCTTTTCTTCCCCCTTCTTCTTCTTCTACTTCTTCTTCTTCTTCGTCGTTGTCGTCGTCGTCGTCGTCGTCGTCGTCGTCGTTGGCGGCGGCGGCGGCAACGGTCATCGTTGTCGTTCGTCGTCGGTTGTCGTCGTGTCGAGGCTGTTGTCGTTGTCACCGTCAATGCCCCCCCCCGTCAGTTGCTATTGCCTGCATGCTTGTTGTAATTTTTCCCCGATTTGACTAACGTCTTTTCGCTTTCTCTCTCCGCCTCCGCCCCGTCACCTACCCCCCTTTCTCCCGCAATATCATATTCCCCCCTCCCTCCTTTCCCTCCGCCAGATACCTATCCCCCAACCTTTTCACCAGCTCGTTATGCCTCTTCCCCTGTATGTTTGCTTTTAATGGCAGGAAGGATGCAAAGTGTTAGACGCAACCAAGAACAACAGGAGAGCTGAGAGAGAGAGAGAGGAGAGAGAGAGAGAGAGAGAGAGAGGAGGAGAGTGGGTGGATCAGATTGGGGAACAAGAATAGAAATAGTGAAGGTGTTAGGCAAACGCAGAGGGGACGCTAAGGAAAAACAGTAGACAGACAGACAGACAGACAGACAGAGAGAGACTGGGGGAGGGAGCGAGGGCAGAACAAAAAGAGTGGAAGTATTACGCCAACGCAGACAGACAGACATCAAGGGAAAACCTTAGACCACCCAACAGACAACCAGAGAGAGAGAGACAGACAGACAGACCTAGACCAGACAGACAGAAGAGACAGACAGAGAGACAGACAGACAACCCTTTTTCCTTTGAATGTCGCTCGAGATTGCTACGTCAGTTCCGCTCTTTCAGCTTTAGAAAAGAGGACCTGCAAGGATAGAGACTTATGGGCTGTGCGAGAGAGAGAGAGAGAGAGAGAGAGAGAGAGAGAGAGAGAGAGAGAGAGAGAGAGAGAATCAGGTCGTCTTTACTGTAACTAAATGATCTGTCAAACACAAAGGCAGTGGTGTGAGCAAAATCAGTTCCTTTTTTTTTGTTTTTTCCTCTTTATCATATCCAGTCGTCTTTATTTTCTTATAGACCGCCTTCTCCAATCTCCTATTATCTCTTCTTCTTCTTGTTCTCTTCGCTTATCTGCTTCTTTTTTTTTTTTTTTCGTTTACATCATCATTCTTCGTCGTCGTCGTCGTCGTTGTGGTCGTCATCTTTTTTTACCGATCAATGTCGTCAGTTTGTCATTGCGATCTGGCCGTTGTCGTTCTTCT
>JADBJO010021946.1:0-7500 GCA_016801955.1 Conus betulinus
AGGATTTAGTTCGGTCTCTCTTGAACTGGTTCCTTCCCTCTACCCTCCACCCCCACGCCCCCTGCTAGTCCCGTGATCCGGCCTCACCTTATTCTTCTCCCCCACCACACCAAACCCTAATTTGAAAATAATAAAAAAAAAAAAAAAAAAAAGAAAAAACAAAACCCGAAATTCCCGATCGGATGGCTGTTTTCGTTTAATGCGGTGGGCAAATAGCAGTGCACCGACTGAACGACGAAATCCGACACTGCCTTGGATCTTGTTTACAGCACTGAGACACGGTAACACAGCTGAAGTGCACCTGCACCCGTCTTCATCCTTCTGCTTCATCAACTATCGCTTCGCCTTCACAATTTTTTTCTTATCGTACCCTTCCCATCAAATTCGGAAGCTTTCAGGTGTTTGAATGTACTCCTTGACCCCTCTCAATACAGCCAAGGTAAGGGGGTAGGCTGTCTCTCTGGTGTCGGGTGACGTCACCAATGGTTAGTCTACCGGACGGGTCTAGCTGGCTGTCCTTATGGATCCGTGGTGCCTGGAAGTCCCGCACGGGAACCCCCGGTCTTCTGTTCGGTCAACAAAGCCCGAGTAGTTTACTGTTATTTTCTGCTGAAGTCGGATATAGCATACTGTGTGTGTGTGTGTGTGTGTGTGTGTGTGTGTGTGTGTGTGTGTGTGTGTTCTCTGTTTGCTGGAGTGTGTGTCACACACACACACACACGAACGCACGCACGCACGCACGCACGCACACACACACACACACACACACACACACACACACACACACACACACACACACACACATAGTGCGTGAGTGCAGATAGCATCAGTCATCAATCAGGGCCTGACACTGTGTTGTAAGTGGACACAGGAACCCCAGAACTGCCGCTAGAAATGTTTTTTTCCGGTGTGGTGTGGACTGAACGAGTTTTATCATGTCAAGTGTCCCTCTTCCGTATACGTGCCAATAACCAGTAGAGATAGACAGACAGACAGACAGACAGACAGACAGACCAACAGACAGACAGACAGAGGTCAGGGGAGAGAAGAGCACAGAGAGGGAGGGGAGAGAGAGAGAGAGAGAGAGAGAGAGAGAGAGAGAGAGAGAGAGGTCAGACGACATGCCAAAACCGATTGCACATTGTTCTTTAATACTGGAATATTATAAGCTGAATAATGAAACGAAAAATTGATGAATAACTGAAACGAACAAAAGGCGATTGAACGATCTTTACTTAAACTAAATCAGCTGCAAATATTCCGTTTTCCAGTGAACCCGTCAGAGTGGGTAGAAGTGATGGTTTTTCAGAAAAACAAGTTGAACGAGTTCACTTCAGTGAAACTTGGTTTTACGTCAGGGGTGTGCCACCTTTTGCTGATGCGTTTTATAATGCAATTCATTGTGACTACTATCAACCGGTTTTCTACTTTTTGCTTTGTTTTGTTTGTTGTTTGTGTTTGTGTGTGTGTGTGTGTGTGTGTGTGTGTGTGTGTGTGTGTGTGTGTGTGTTTTATTCCAGAAGGAGAGAAAACAAATTGTGACTTTCTGAGCAAACTCCCTTGGTTTTAAGTCCAGTGTTTATACAGCTACAAGGACAGTCAGGAGAGCACCCAAAAACCTCGATTGAGATCGTGCACAAATGTTTGTAAACAGATCGGTTTAGTAGCTCCCCCCCCCCCCCCCCCCCCCCCCCGCCTCCCTCGCCCATTATTTTGTGCAATATTTCCTGCATCTGTCCATGGATCCTAGCTGAAAATGACCACGTGAAACTCTATGCAGTGAATTCTTAAAAAAAAAAAAAAAAAGAAAGGTGGGGGGAGGATGGGTAGGGGCTAGGGTTTATCATAAACTAATTTCCTTTTCTAATAACATGAACAAAACACTGACTTGGTGAGGCAATTACTATCTGGAAAAATCAGTCTTCAGCTAGTTTCACGGCCTACGAGAAACGATGCTATTTAAAGATAACGTAATATATTTCACGGCTGTCATATTTGTAGAACCTTCGTTTTGTTTTTCTTGTGGAGCATGGGGTGGGGGGGGGGGGGGGGGGGGGGGGGGGGGGGGGGGGGGGGGGACATCAAAGATCTCGCATACAATCCGATTCTGCTCCATAGATCCACCCCAGAATCTGACCGTTTCGTTTGGGTTACATTCCATTTTTTGGTGAAGTTTGATCGAAACGACACGTTCCGTCGTTCTTGCTTCATTGCGCTCAGGGGCAGAGAAACAAACCAACACAACACACACACACAACACAAAACAAAGAGAAAACAAAAAGGGTAACAAAATCACATCAACAGTCAAGATAAACAACAATGGTGTCTTATTAACAATTTATTACCCAAAATTAAAATTGTGGAGCGCAGGGGCGGAGGGGGGCGGAGGGGGGGGGGCGGATTATTAAATCTTTGGAATGAACAACACGTTTTTCGGCTTCTGTATTGAGTCAGTAGCTGTGAAGTTTATTGACTCCAAACGCGTTAGGTGGGTGGCCTGCGTGTCTCGTCAAGGGGGGCAATCAACGCTGTTTATCGACTGCCGGGGTCTCGTTATGGAAGCTGTCCAAAGGCGCTTGACATGAAGTGGTAGAGGTTGACTAGCTTGGAGCATTTCTAGAGACAGTGTAGTGTGGTGTAGTGTGGTGTAGTGTGGTGTGGTGTGGTGTAGTGTAGTGTGGTGTGGTGTGGTGTGGTGTGGTGTGGTGTGGGTGGTGGTGTAGTGTGGTGTAGTGTAGTGTGGTGTAGTGTAGTGTAGTGTGGTGTGGTGTGGTGTGTGTGGTGGTGTGGTGTGGTGTGGGTGTGGTGTGGTGTGGTGTGGTGTGGTGTAGTGTAGCTTGGAGTATTTCTAGAGATAGTGTAGTGTAGTGTAGTGTAGTGTGTGTGTGTGTAGTGTGGTGTCGTGTGGTGTCGTGTGGTGGCTGTGTAACGTAGTGTAGTGTGGTGTGGTGTAGTGTAGTGTAGTGTGGTGTAGTGTGGTGTGATGTAGTCTGGTATAGTGTAGTGTGGTGTATCGGATATAGCATACTGTAATTTAATAAGGTGCAATGCAGTTCATAGTTATCGAAAAATATATTAAGACTATTATCCTTACTATGAAGTCCTGGTAACACGGAACAACAGAGGTAACACATAGGCCCCGACGTGAAATAAAAGGAAAGACTACTGACAGATCATGCACCTACACAACTCTCCCTACACACAAGCAACATGAAGGAAAGTTTAGTCCTCCGTGGTTTCAGGATACGAAGTTCTAAATGTTCTAAGATAAAAAGTTAGCCTCACCCTCTCTTTTTGCAGATTCTGTCCGTCATAAACATGGATGGTCTCTCGGAGAAGACGTCGGCCATCTTGACAAAAGCTTCCCTGATGACTGGGAGGCCGCAAAAGATGATGATCAGCCGCCCGCCCAAACGCAGGCTGAAGATGTCTCCGCACTGCTGACGCCACTTGTGGAACTGGGGCCTGGGGTCCTTGCTCATGAGGTACAGGTGGCCCACCAGGGGCAGGGCCACGCCAGGGCTGGGTGGAATACCGGGTGGACATCTGCAGCGCAGCCACCACCACACCAAGGACAAGGCTAGTGCCACCCTCCCACCAACACAGTGCTCACGTCAAACATTTTCACGCCCGGTATGACAATGACGGAAGGTCAGTTCTGGACTGTGACATAAAAAAAAAACAAAAAACAGCAAAATAACAATAACAAATAGATAATGTACTAATATGACATAAAACAACAACAAAACAACAACAAACAGAGAAAGCATTACTGTGACATATATAACAACAACCGAATAACAATAATAAACAGAGAAATCATTACTATGACATAAAACAACAAAAAATAACAACAATAAATAGACAAAGCAATCTTAGTTATTATGAGATCCTACCTTCAGAGTCGAACTCTTAGTGGGCTATATCGATCCCTCATGGATTCAGTCCTGACCCTTCCATGGGCAGAAAAATAAAGGAATAGGTTACGTCGCTTAGAAGCATTCTAATTTGTGTCTTTGTTTTCATGTCTTCTTCCAACTCGTTCATTTCAACAGCGCGCGCGCGCGCGCGCACCACACACACACACACACACACACACACACACACACACACACACACACACACATATGAATGCATGCGCGCGTGCGCAGGCATGCACGAGCGCGTGCACACACACACACACCACAGATAGAGAGAAGAGAGAGAGAGAGAGAGAGGCAGACAGACAGACAGACAGAGACAGTAAAAGACAGAGAAAGACACAGATAGCTAGGCGCCATCCACACTTACAGTGAGACGAGAAAGATGGAGGAGGGAGACAGATAAAATAAAAATAAAAAAAGACACCAACATAGACAGAGAAAATGAGAGAAGCATGAGGGGTGGATGATAAGCTCTAAGACTGCTTCTGAAGGAATCCAGTAAGCCCAAAATACCCACCCGTCCAGTTGTCCGTGACACCTCAATCTCCTGGCGTACAAGTAGAAATTTGATCCCATCTAATCCTTCGGGCAACCAACTTTTGATAGTATCAGCGAAAGGACGGCTATGAAGTTAACTTTAGTGTAGATCGATCGCGCCTCTATCTTTCCCTCTTCACTTTCACACTTTCACGACACCACTCTACCCTCAACCCATCCCCACCCCTCCTCTCTCTCCCCTAGCACAGTGCCATCTTGTTAAGGCAAGGAGTGTTCTTACCAGAAAACGTGTCAGCAGCGTGTAGTTGTGCTCAAAAATGACCAATCTACTCCTTTTGGTTTAGTTTTCAACTATGTGTAGACATGAAGTGGATTTATCAGAGAGTGTGTAAAGTAGGTGAAGAAGGAAACAAAGACAATAGAGAGACAGCGAGCAGAACAGATATTTCATTATTCTTATGAAGGCCAGCAACGTGTGAACGTCAGAAGCAGGACGCTTTCTCTTTTATTACACTCTTACTAAACACAATTGTGAACGTCAGAAGCAGGACGCTTTCTCTTTTATTACACTCTTACTAAACACAATTGAAACATTTTTTTTGTTACCTTTCATATCCTCATGAACGAGTAAGATGTCATATTCTTCCCATTAGTATTAGTTACACGTATGCAGAACATTCAGTTATCGAATTAAGTTGCCGACTTGTCACTGCATTACCAATTACTGTCATTAATCGTCGCTTCACACAGGGAGTGCAGTAGAAATTGGGAAGGGGAGGGGGCGACTTCGGCTTTTTGTCCTTTCCGTTTTGTTTTTGTTTTTTTTCTTTTTCTTTTGGCGGGGAACAGTCAAAGTGCTTTCACTGCTTCAATTGTTCCTTTTGACTGTGGGCGAAAGTGACGCACCATGGCCATAGCATCAAGTATTCTTTGACTGTGAGTGAAAGTGACGCACCATGGCCATAGCATCAAGTATTCTGTGACTCTAGGCGAAAGTGACGCACCATGGCCATAGCAACAAGTATTCTTTGACTGTGAGCGAAAGTGACGCACCATGGCCATAGCAACAAGTATTCTGTGACTCTGAGCGAAAGTGACGCACCATGGCCATAGCAACAAGTATTCTTTGACTGTGGGCGAAAGTGACGCACCATGGCCATAGCAACAAGTATCCTTTGACTCTGGGCGAAAGTGACGCACCATGGCCATAGCAACAAGCATCCTTTGACTCTGGGCGAAAGTGACGCACCATGGCCATAGCAACAAGTATTCTGCGACTCTGGGCGAAAGTGACGCACCATGGCCATAGCAACAAGTATTCTTTGACTTTGGGCGAAAGTGACGCACCATGGCCATAGCAACAAGTATTCTAAGACTCTGGGCGAAAGTGACGGACCATGGCCATAGCAGCAACAGTATTCTTTGACTGTGGGCGAAAGTGACGGACCATGGCCATAACAACAAGTATTCTTTGACTCTGGGCGAAAATGACGGACCATGGCCATAGCAACAAGTATTCTTTGACTGTGGGCGAAAGTGACGGACCATGGCCATAGCAACAAGTATTCTTTGACTGTGGGCGAAAATGACGGACCATGGCCATAGCAACAAGTATCCTGATGCGGTCAACATTGTCCTCAGTACTGGCGCTCATCGGCCTCCAAATACGAGGTTCATCTTCCAGGCTCCATCTTCCGCTTCTAAAACCAGCCACCCATTTCTTCACAGCTCAGGCTCTTCATGCGTGTCTCGGCAAGTGGATTAACCACCCTCTTTGCGCCGAATGCCGACATGAACACGAACCCAAGAAAAAATATGTTGTAACCATCAGATTTCAGAGAAGATGTACAATGGCTAGCAATGGCCCCCAAAGCGGAAAGGGAGTCAGAGAGAATGAGGAAATCTTTAAGTTTTGATATGGAGACCGTTTGAAGTACCAAGACCAACGCTGTGAGCTCAGTAGTGTAGATGGAGCTGTCTGAGGGGTTGTGGTTTGAACATTTCCGAGAGTAAGCTGTTAAGAAATACGCATTAAAAGCAACTTCCTCGTCAGATTTGGAACCATCAGTAATAGAAAAGATCAAAATTTCAAACAAAGTTCCGCGAAAAAATGTTTTGTACATCAGAGAGCTGACGGCGTCTATGCAGTAAGAGGCCAGATCAAACTCATTTCCGAGGTGTGGAAAGTCCATGGTAGATCGTTAAGAAATTCGGACGAATAACACACGACTGTAAGGTCTGTGTCGGCACAGTTCAGATGTGGAAGAATTGAATGTTCTTGAGGCGACAGAAACTCGGGTTGTGTTCAAATATCCTGTGGAATTTCAGGTCAAAAACGGTCATGAGCAAGATTTCGAGGTTCCAAAAAAAGGTTCAACAATAGTTCAGAGAAAGTTTTCAAATATCGATGGTAGACGGATGGTTCCCCTGCCTCTACAGGCTGCACATAAAAAATTAATGTGGAATTGCCTCGCTTAAGGAGTCGAATATTTATACACTGGCACAAGTAGATTGTTTTGAGAATTTCTCTATTTATCATATCTGATAGTTGAGTCTCCTCATTTTCTTTCATATGGCAATCAAGGTACAAGCCAAGTGGTTCCAAGCAGACAGATTAAGATCAAAAGAATGGGGATACCACCTGGCGCAAAATAGCGTCACGGGTGGGTGCAAAGGCCTGAACTGTGACGTGAGCTAAGAGGAAGGTAGTGTATTAGAGATTGTATGTGATGTCATTAGTGGAACCCCCCTCCCCTCCCCCCCTTCACAACACCTGGGGGAACTGATAGCTACCTTGATTATCTAGCCTATTTCCAACACATTTATCGTTCTTGTTTGTAACTAACAGTCACTCTTCACATTATACATTTCACTGGAACTTGGGGAAAAATGATCATGATAGAATCTACGAAGTTTCAATACAGTGGGTGCATTACAATAGAACATTTTCTCTGATTAACACCATGATTGTTTACAATGAAAGAAAGGATTTCCACTTGGAACCCTTTTCAAAGTACCAAGAATACAATTATTACGTATAAAAGAACGAATTCCGTTTGTCCCATTTTATCAAGAAAAG
>JADBJO010021946.1:12500-20000 GCA_016801955.1 Conus betulinus
ACACACGCAGAGAGAGAGAGAGAGAGAGTGTGTGTGTGTGTGTGTGTGTGTGTGTGTGTGTGTGTGTGTGTGGGGGGGGGAGGGAGAGAGGGAGAGAGAGAGAGAGAGTGACAGAGTTTGTGTTTTAAAGATGTGTGATCAGTTGTCACTTGTTGCATCTCTCTCTCTCCTTCCCTCCCCTTCCTCTCTCTCTCTCTCTCTCTCTCTCTCTCTCTCTCTCACACACACACACACACACACACACACACACACATGCATGCACGCACGCTACACACACACACACACACACACACACACACACACACACACACACACACACACACACACACACACATTAGACCAGACATACTCATCCATTCAAGCAGCAAAGTTACTTCTTCACCCCAACCTGAACTTAGTATCCCTGAACTCTATCTGTAAAGAGCACATGTAACAGGTAAAATGCACAAATCATCACAAAGGTTTTTACAAGGCTTTATTAAGTTAGTACATGTTAAGTTTCACTTAGAATTATGTTACTAGGGTTATTTTAGGATAGGGTTTGGGTTATTTCAGGAAACGGTTTAGGGTCAGGGCTCGGTGGATGCGCTTTAAAAAAATGTCATGTTATGTTCACTGACTGACCGTGATATTTGAGCTTTTTTTTTTTTCCATTCTCCTCCAATTCCACCGTGCAAAATGGCATACAGGTGAACCCAGAAAGTTAGCAACAGATGATTTTCTTCAACGTCTTTCCTCTTTGAAACATCAAATATGCAGGACTGTGGATTTGTGGGTTTATACAAAAGTGATCAGTGATTGTACTTGTGTACAGCATCATGAGGTGCAATACAATCAACAGCCTATCGAAAACACTTCCACCCCGTCTTTCACTAGTGGTGGAAGGAGCAGCTTTTCAATACTTAAACTTTTTTTTCCCGTGTAACTGTCAAAGATGCTCAGGAATGCTCATCATGGAGTATTTCCTGGGATGAACCAGTCAAGAGTACTCATCGGTTCCAGATCGACAGACAGAGATGAACCTACACCGGCACAGGGTATTTAGAGACACTGACGTAAGTTCAATGAATGTTCATATACGCAGCTTTATTTCAAATGCATGAATAAAGAGGTGAAGCATAAAAAGAGACCTGAAAAAAAAACAAAGGATTTAGTTCGGTCTCTCTTGAACTGGTTCCTTCCCTCTCCCCTCCCCCCCCACGCCCCCTGCTAGTCCCGTGATCCGCCTCACCTTATTCTTCTTCTCCCCACCACCACCAAACCCTAATTTGAAAATAATAAAAAAAAAAAAAAAAAAAAGAAAAAACAAAACCCGAAATTCCCGATCGGATGGCTGTTTTCGTTTAATGCGGTGGGCAAATAGCAGTGCACCGACTGAACGACGAAATCCGACACTGCCTTGGATCTTGTTTACAGCACTGAGACACGGTAACACAGCTGAAGTGCACTGCACCCGTCTTCATCCTTCTGCTTCATCAACTATCGCTTCGCCTTCACAATTTTTTTCTTATCGTACCCTTCCCATCAAATTCGGAAGCTTTCAGGTGTGTTTGAATGTACTCCTTGACCCCTCTCTCAATACAGCCAAGGTAAGGGGGGTAGGCTGTCTCTCTGGTGTCGGGTGACGTCACCAATGGTTAGTCTACCGGACGGGTCTAGCTGGCTGTCCTTATGGATCCGTGGTGCTGGAAGTCCCGCACGGGAACCCCCGGTCTTCTGTTCGGTCAACAAAGCCCGAGTAGTTTACTGTTATTTTCTGCTGAAGTCGGATATAGCATACTGTGTGTGTGTGTGTGTGTGTGTGTGTGTGTGTGTGTGTGTGTGTGTGTGTTCTCTGTTTGCTGGAGTGTGTGTCACACACACACACACGAACGCACGCACGCACGCACGCACGCACACACACACACACACACACACACACACACACACACACACACACACACACACACACACATAGTGCGTGAGTGCAGATAGCATCAGTCATCAATCAGGGCCTGACACTGTGTTGTAAGTGGACACAGGGACCCCAGAACTGCCGCTAGAAATGTTTTTCCGGTGTGTGTGTGGACTGAACGAGTTTTATCATGTCAAGTGTCCCTCTTCCGTATACGTGCCAATAACCAGTAGAGATAGACAGACAGACAGACAGACAGACAGACCAACAGACAGACAGACAGAGGTCAGGGGAGAGAAGAGCACAGAGAGAGAGAGGAGAGAGAGAGAGAGAGAGAGAGAGAGAGAGAGAGAGAGAGAGAGAGAGGTCAGACGACATGCCAAAAACCGATTGCACATTGTTCTTTAATACTGGAATATTATAAGCTGAATAATGAAACGAAAAATTGATGAATAACTGAAACGAACAAAAGGCGATTGAACGATCTTTACTTAAACTAAATCAGCTGCAAATATTCCGTTTTCCAGTGAACCCGTCAGAGTGGTAGAAGTGATGGTTTTTCAGAAAAACAAGTTGAACGAGTTCACTTCAGTGAAACTTGGTTTTACGTCAGGGTGTGCCACCTTTTGCTGATGCGTTTTATAATGCAATTCATTGTGACTACTATCAACCGGTTTTCTACTTTTTGCTTTGTTTGTTTGTTTTGTGTGTGTGTGTGTGTGTGTGTGTGTGTGTGTGTGTGTGTGTGTGTGTGTGTGTGTTTTATTCCAGAAGGAGAGAAAAACAAATTGTGACTTTCTGAGCAAACTCCCTTGGTTTTAAGTCCAGTGTTTATACAGCTACAAGGACAGTCAGGAGAGCACCCAAAAACCTCGATTGAGATCGTGCACAAATGTTTGTAAACAGATCGGTTTTAGTAGCCCCCCCCCCCCCCCCCCCCCCCCCCCCCGCCTCCCTCGCCCATTATTTTGTGCAATATTTCCTGCATCTGTCCATGGATCCTAGCTGAAAATGACCACGTGAAACTCTATGCAGTGAATTCTAAAAAAAAAAAAAAAAAAAGAAAGGTGGGGGGAGGATGGGTAGGGGCTAGGGTTTATCATAAACTAATTTCCTTTTCTAATAACATGAAACAAAACACTGACTTGGTGAGGCAATTACTATCTGGAAAAATCAGTCTTCAGCTAGTTTCACGGCCTACGAGAAACGATGCTATTTAAAGATAACGTAATATATTTCACGGCTGTCATATTTGTAGAACCTTCGTTTTGTTTTTCTTGTGGAGCATGCAAAGGGGGGGGGGGGGGGGGGGGGGGGGACATCAAAGATCTCGCATACAATCCGATTCTGCTCCATAGATCCACCCCAGAATCTGACCGTTTCGTTTCTGGGTTACATTCCATTTTTTGGTGAAGTTTGATCGAAACGACACGTTCCGTCGTTCTTGCTTCATTGCGCTCAGGGGCAGAGAAACAAACCAACACAACACAACACAACACACAAAACAAAAGAGCAAAAACAAAAAGGGTAACAAAATCACATCAACAGTCAAGAAAAAACAATGGTGTCTTATTAACAATTTATTACCCAAAATTAAAATTGTGGAGCGCAGGGGGGGGCGGAGGGGGCGGAGGGGGGGGGGGCGGATTATTAAATCTTTGGAATGAACAAACACGTTTTTCGGCTTCTGTATTGAGTCAGTAGCTGTGAAGTTTATTGACTCCAAACGCGTTAGGTGGCCTGCGTGTCTCGTCAAGGGGGGCAATCAACGCTGTTTATCGACTGCCGGGGTCTCGTTATGGAAGCTGTCCAAAGGCGCTTGACATGAAGTGGTAGAGGTTGACTAGCTTGGAGCATTTCTAGAGACAGTGTAGTGTGGTGTAGTGTGGTGTAGTAGTGTGGTGTGGTGTGGTGTAGTGTGTGGTGTGGTGGTGTGGTGTGGTGTGGTGTGGTGTGGTGTGGTGTGGTGTAGTGTAGTGTAGTGTAGTGTAGTGTAGTGTGTGTGTAGTGTGGTGTGGTGTGGTGTGGTGTGGTGTGGTGGTGTGGTGTGGTGGTGTGGTGTGGTGTGGTGTGGTGTGGTGTAGTGTAGCTTGGAGTATTTCTAGAGATAGTGTAGTGTAGTGTAGTGTAGTGTAGTGTAGTGTAGTGTGGTGTCGTGTGGTGTCGTGTGGTGGCTGTGTGTAACGTAGTGTAGTGTGGTGTGGTGTAGTGTAGTGTAGTGTGGTGTAGTGTGGTGTGATGTAGTCTGGTATAGTGTAGTGTGGTGTAGCGTGGTGTGATGTGGTGAGATGTAGTGTAGTGTAGTGTGGGTGTGGTGTGGTGTGGTGTGGTGTGGTGTGTAGTGTAGTGTAGTGTAGTGTAGTGTAGTGTAGTGTAGTGTAGTGTAGTGTAGTGTAGTGAAATCGGATATAGCATACTGTAATTTAATAAGGTGCAATGCAGTTCATAGTTATCGAAAAATATATTAAGACTATTATCCTTACTATGAAGTCCTGGTAACACGGAACAACAGAGGTAACACATAGGCCCCGACGTGAAATAAAAGGAAAGACTACTGACAGATCATGCACCTACACAACTCTCCCTACACACAAGCAACATGAAGGAAAAGTTTAGTCCTCCGTGGTTTCAGGATACGAAGTTCTAAATGTTCTAATATAAAAAGTTAGCCTCACCTCTCTTTTTGCAGATTCTGTCCGTCATAAACATGGATGGTCTCTCGGAGAAGACGTCGGCCATCTTGACAAAAGCTTCCCTGATGACTGGGAGGCCGCAAAAGATGATGATCAGCCGCCCGCCCAAACGCAGGCTGAAGATGTGTCTCCGCACTGCTGACGCCACTTGTGGAACTGGGGCCTGGGGTCCTTGCTCATGAGGTACAGGTGGCCCACCAGGGGCAGGGCCACGCCAGGGCTGGGTGGAATACCGGGTGGACATCTGCAGCGCAGCCACCACCACACCAAGGACAAGGCTAGTGCCACCCCTCCCACCAACACAGTGCTCACGTCAAACATTTTCACGCCCGGTATGACAATGACGGAAGGTCAGTTCTGGACTGTGACATTAAAAAAAACAAAAAACAGCAAAATAACAATAACAAATAGATAATGTACTAATATGACATAAAACAACAAACAAAACAACAACAAACAGAGAAAGCATTACTGTGACATATAACAACAACCGAATAACAATAATAAACAGAGAAATCATTACTATGACATAAAACAACAAAAAAATAACAACAATAAAAGACAAAGCAATCTTAGTTATTATGAGATCCTACCTTCAGAGTCGAACTCTTAGTGGGCTATCATCGATCCCTCATGGATTCAGTCCTGACCCTTCCATGGGCAGAAAAATAAAGGAATAGGTTACGTCGCTTAGAAGCATTCTAATTTGTGTCTTTGTTTTCATGTCTTCTTCCCAACTCGTTCATTTCAACAGCGCGCGCGCGCGCGCACACACACACACACACACACACACACACACACACACACACACACACACACATATGAATGCATGCGCGCGTGCGCAGGCATGCACGAGCGCGTGCACACACACACACACCACAGAGATAGAGAGAAAGAGAGAGAGAGAGAGAGAGAGCAGACAGACAGACAGACAGACAGAGACAGTAAAAGACAGAGAAAGACACAGATAGCTAGGCGCCATCCACACTTACAGTGAGACGAGAAAGATGGAGGAGGGAGACAGATAAAATAAAAAATAAAAAAAGACACCAACATAGACAGAGAAAATGAGAGAAGCATGAGGGGTGGATGATAAGCTCTAAGACTGCTTCTGAAGGAATCCAGTAAGCCCAAAATACCCACCCGTCCAGTTGTCCGTGACACCTCAATCTCCTGGCGTACAAGTAGAAATTTGATCCCATCTAATCCTTCGGGCAACCAACTTTTGATAGTATCAGCGAAAGGACGGCTATGAAGTTAACTTTAGTGTAGATCGATCGCGCCTCTATCTTTCCCTCTTCACTTTCACACTTTTCACGACACCACTCTACCCTCAACCCATCCCCACCCCTCCTCTCTCTCCCCTAGCACAGTGCCATCTTGTTAAGGCAAGGAGTGTTCTTACCAGAAAACGTGTCAGCAGCGTGTAGTTGTGCTCAAAAATGACCAATCTACTCCTTTTGGTTTAGTTTTCAACTATGTGTAGACATGAAGTGGATTTATCAGAGAGTGTGTAAAGTAGGTGAAGAAGGAAACAAAGACAATAGAGAGACAGCGAGCAGAACAGATATTTCATTATTTCTTATGAAGGCCAGCAACGTGTGAACGTCAGAAGCAGGACGCTTTCTCTTTTATTACACTCTTACTAAACACATTGTGAACGTCAGAAGCAGGACGCTTTCTCTTTTATTACACTCTTACTAAACACAATTGAAAAACATTTTTTTGTTACCTTTCATATCCTCATGAACGAGTAAGATGTCATATTTCTTCCCATTAGTATTAGTTACACGTATGCAGAACATTCAGTTATCGAATTAAGTTTGCCGACTTGTCACTGCATTACCAATTACTGTCATTAATCGTCGCTTCACACAGGGAGTGCAAGTAGAAATTGGGAAGGGGAGGGGGCGACTTCGGCTTTTTGTCCTTTCCGTTTTGTTTTTGTTTTTTCTTTTTCTTTTGGCGGGGAACAGTCAAAGTGCTTTCACTGCTTCAATTGTTCCTTTTGACTGTGGGCGAAAGTGACGCACCATGGCCATAGCATCAAGTATTCTTTGACTGTGAGTGAAAGTGACGCACCATGGCCATAGCATCAAGTATTCTGTGACTCTAGGCGAAAGTGACGCACCATGGCCATAGCAACAAGTATTCTTTGACTGTGAGCGAAAGTGACGCACCATGGCCATAGCAACAAGTATTCTGTGACTCTGAGCGAAAGTGACGCACCATGGCCATAGCAACAAGTATTCTTTGACTGTGGGCGAAAGTGACGCACCATGGCCATAGCAACAAGTATCCTTTGACTCTGGGCGAAAGTGACGCACCATGGCCATAGCAACAAGCATCCTTTGACTCTGGGCGAAAGTGACGCACCATGGCCATAGCAACAAGTATTCTGCGACTCTGGGCGAAAGTGACGCACCATGGCCATAGCAACAAGTATTCTTTGACTTTGGGCGAAAGTGACGCACCATGGCCATAGCAACAAGTATTCTAAGACTCTGGGCGAAAGTGACGGACCATGGCCATAGCAACAAGTATTCTTTGACTGTGGGCGAAAGTGACGGACCATGGCCATAACAACAAGTATTCTTTGACTCTGGGCGAAAATGACGGACCATGGCCATAGCAACAAGTATTCTTTGACTGTGGGCGAAAAGTGACGGGACCATGGCCATAGCAACAAGTATTCTTTGACTGTGGGCGAAATGACGGACCATGGCCATAGCAACAAGTATCCTGATGCGGTCAACATTGTCCTCAGTACTGGCGCTCATCGGCCTCCAAATACGAGGTTCATCTTCCAGGCTCCATCTTCCGCTTCTAAAACCAGCCACCCATTTCTTCACAGCTCAGGCTCTTCATGCGTGTCTCGGCAAGTGGATTAACCACCTCTTTGCGCCGAATGCC
>JADBJO010021946.1:25000-28692 GCA_016801955.1 Conus betulinus
CTTTGTTAAACGTAATGTCTACACACACACACACACACACACACACACACACACACACACACACACACACACACGCACACAAATATACGCGCGCACGCACGCACGCACCCACGTACACACACATACGCACGCACACACACACACACACACACACACACACACACACACACACATGCAGAGACAGAGAGAGAGAGAGAGAGAGACAAATGCAACAAGTGACACTGATCACTCACGTTTTTAAAAACACAACTCAGAAAAAAGTACCTCTGAAATGCCGGCGACAGAAAGGGTTGAACTCCACACCGTGGCACACACGTTTGCAGCTCACCTGTCACTGTGTACCCTTGCTCATTGCTGGCTGCTTTTAACACAACTTCATGGTTAGCTGACGACACCTAAATAGACAGTGTCGCCAGAACAGGATATGATAACGAGTTGCGGCATCTATGATCGAGTAGCACAAATGCTTCGCCGAGAGTTGGGGCGTGTTCAGAACTCGGCACTGACAGTACTGTCTCTTCATGCGTCGTTTTACAAGCACTCCACTTTTCAAATGAGTCAGACACCACAATTACCAATTAGGCCCAAAACGAACAAAGACTAAAATTTCTTTTTATATTGATTCTATCCCCCACCTTGGCGTAAGGCTGTGTCAGGCCAATTGACGTAGGCTACAACACCAACGCTACGTCAAAATGTTGCTATGCTATGTATAGTTATGCAGGGAGTGTTTTCAGTTGTGACAAGCTCCTAGCATAACATTATCAGTCTCCAAAATCCCCCGAAGTCAGAGTGTGGTTGCCCATGTGGCGGGGTAATCAAAAACGGTTACATACGTAATGTTCTCATCCCCAGCTGATGCATTTGTAGGCCTACCATTGTGTTCAAACACTTCGGCTGTTTGAATGATCCCTGTAGTCTTTTAGCCAGGGTACGACAACAACAACAACAACAACAACAACAACAACAACAACAACAACATTATACCCTAATCATTTTTAACGAGTTACTTTTTCCAAACTTTCCTACTCTGCCTTTCACTGTGGTGAAAACGCTGAAAAAAAAAAAAAAAACAGAAAACAAATAGAAGTTTATGTCTTTTAGATAGCATAGCGTAGGGGCAGGGTGTGACTGACGTGGCCAGTTGTGGGTCTCATCCAGCAGGAGACGAAAGGTCATGGTTCTGTACATGAGGCGGAAGTCGATGGATCGATAGACTCCATGCGGTCAGTGAATGGTTTCATGTTTACATTTCACATCGTCACTCACACACACACACACACACACACACACACACACACACACACACACACACACACAGCAGAGAGAGAGAGAGAGAGAGAGTGTGTGTGTGTGTGTGTGTGTGTGTGAGGGGGGAGGGAGAGAGGGAGAGAGAGATAGAGAGTGACAGAGTTGTGTTTAAAGATGTGTGATCAGTTGTCACTTGTTGCATCTCTCTCTCTCCTTCCCTCCCTTCCTCTCTCTCTCTCTCTCTCTCTCTCTCTCTCTCTCTCTCTCACACACACACACACACACACACACACACACACACATGCATGCACGCACGCTTACACACTCACACACACACACACACACACACACACACACACACACACACACACACACACACATTAGACCAGACATACTCATCCATTCAAGCAGCAAAGTTACTTCTTCAACCCCAACCTGAACTTAGTATCCCTGAACTCTTATCTGTAAAGAGCACATGTAACAGGTAAAATGCACAAATCATCACAAAGGTTTTTACAAGGCTTTATTAAGTTAGTACATGTTAAGTTTCACTTAGAATTATGTATTACTAGGGTTATTTTAGGATAGGGTTTGGGTTATTTCAGGAAACGGTTTAGGGTCAGGGCTCGGTGGATGCGCTTTAAACAAAAATGTCATGTTATGTTCACTGACTGACCGTGATATTTGAGCTTTTTTCCATTCTCCTCCATTCCACCGTGCAAAATGGCATATACAGGTGAACCAGAAAGTTAGCAACAGATGATTTTCTTCAACGTCTTTCCTCTTTGAAACATCAAATATGCAGGACTGTGGATTGTGTGTGGGTTTATACAAAAGTGATCAGTGATTGTACTTGTGTACAGCATCATGAGGTGCAATACAATCAACAGCCTATCGAAAACACTTCCACCCCGTCTTTCACTAGTGGTGGAAGGAGCAGCTTTTCAATACTTAAACACTTTTTTTCCCGTGTAACTGTCAAAGATGCTCAGGAATGCTCATCATGGAGTATTTCCTGGGATGAACCAGTCAAGAGTACTCATCGGTTCCAGATCGACAGACAGAGATGAACCTACACCGGCACAGGGTATTTAGAGACACTGACGTAAGTTCAATGAATGTTCATATACGCAGCTTTATTTCAAATGCATGAATAAAGAGGTGAAGCATAAAAAGAGACCTGAAAAAAAAAAACAAAGGATTTAGTTCGGTCTCTCTTGAACTGGTTCCTTCCCTCTCCCCTCCACCCCCACGCCCCTGCTAGTCCCGTGATCCGGCCTCACCTTATTCTTCTCCCCCACCACCACCAAACCCTAATTTGAAAATAATTAAAAAAAAAAAAAAAAAAAAAAAAAAAAAAACAAAAACCCGAAATTCCGATCGGATGGCTGTTTTCGTTTAATGCGGTGGGCAAATAGCAGTGCACCGACTGAACGACGAAATCCGACACTGCCTTGGATCTTGTTTACAGCACTGAGACACGGGTAACACAGCTGAAGTGCACCTGCACCCGTCTTCATCCTTCTGCTTCATCAACTATCGCTTCGCCTTCACAATTTTTTTCTTATCGTACCCTTCCCATCAAATTCGGAAGCTTTTCAGGTGTTTGAATGTACTCCTTGACCCTCTCAATACAGCCAAGGTAAGGGGGTAGGCTGTCTCTCTGGTGTCGGGTGACGTCACCAATGGTTAGTCTACCGGACGGGTCTAGCTGGCTGTCCTTATGGATCCGTGGTGCCTGGAAGTCCCGCACGGGAACCCCCGGTCTTCTGTTCGGTCAACAAAGCCCGAGTAGTTTTACTGTATTATTTTCTGCTGAAGTCGGATATAGCATACTGTGTGTGTGTGTGTGTGTGTGTGTGTGTGTGTTGTGTGTGTGTGTGTGTTCTCTGTTTGCTGGAGTGTGTGTCACCGCACGCACGCAGCACGCACACACACACCACACACACACACACACACCACACACACACACCACACACACATAGTGCGTGATGTGCAGATAAAGCATCAAGTCATCAATCACGGGCTCTGACACTGGTGTTGTAAGTGGACACAGGAACCCCCAGAACTGCCGCTAGAAATGTTTTTCCGGTGTGGTGTGGATGAACGAGTTTTATCATGTCAAGTGTCCCTCTTCCGTATACGTGCAATAACCCAATAGAGATAGACAGACAGACAGACAGACATACAGACCAACAGACAGACAGACAGAGGTCGGGGAGAGAAGAGCACAGAGAGAGGGAGAGAGAGAGAGAGAGGAGAGAGAGAGGAGAGAGAGAGAGAGAGAGGTCCAGGCCCCCACACGGACATGCCAAAAACACGATTTGCACATTGTTCTTTACGGACTTAGATTAAACTAAATCAGCTGTGCACAATACGTTCAGTGAACCTTCAGAGTGGTTACAAGTTTGATGGTTTTTCGAAAACAAGGTTGACAGTCA
>JADBJO010021947.1:0-2500 GCA_016801955.1 Conus betulinus
ACGTAAGCAATGCTTGTGTAGTGGTGACCATCACTTTGAGGCAAAGGCGCTGGACAGGCACGTGGTTATCCACACGCCATGGCTCAAGAGGCTCTTGTTCGAGCACACTGTAGTTGTCTCTTGGCCAGAAGCCTTGATATCCAGACCCAGTGCAGACCATAATGACTGTATTCCCTTGATCCCAACCTCCCCTCCCCACAACACCCCTGTCAAAAACATTCTCTTACGCCATTTTCTAAATCTTACAATCTGATCAAACAGCTAAATTCTGTGCCCCCCCCCCCCCCCTTCCTCCCCTCGTCCAGTAAGAGAGAGAGAGAGAAGAGAGAGAGAGAGAGAGAGAGAGAGAGAGAACCTTCGTGACCACCTGGTTTTGAGCCAAGTGTCAGCACCAACCCAACTCTCCAATCGAAAACTACCCGTGCGATCAATCTGGATGTACGTTTGCCAACACCCATAATCCAAAGAGAAAACTCAAATTCCAATCCAGTTTCACTCGCCAGTCCACCAGTTTGGTGTACGTACTGAATTGCAGCCTCTGCTCAAAGCTGTAAGAGAGACACATATCACAGCTACGACGACTGCTTTGTAGGGCATCTCATCCAACACCAATGGGAATCCATTTCAATGTTAACAACAGCCAGACCCATATTTCCGTCACTGCAGTTTGGCAAAACCACTCCTCAGGTACAGAGGAAAGGTCTAGTTGCAAAGCGACGAGACTGCAGGCGGATATCTAAACAGATTTGCGAGAGTACGCCGGTCGTTGTTTTTGCAACATTGCAGTTCTCCGCTTCTTCTGTTGTTGTTTTCGCTTTTTTACCTTCGCTGTTACGAGCTAGTCTAGCTGTCGTATGCCGTGCAGTGAGCAAAGGTGTAATGTTCGTTGACACCCTTTTTCCCTTTTTATTTCTGCCCCTGCCCCCGGATCTCTCTCTCTCTCTCTCTCTCTCTCTCTCTCTCTCTCTCTCTCTCTCTCTCTCTCTCTCTCTCTCTCTCTCACACGCACACGCACACACACGCACATGCAAACGCGCGCGCGCGCACACGCACACACACACATGCACGCGCGCGCGCACACACACACACACACACACACACACACACACACACACACACGCACGCACACACACACACACACACACGCACATATGCACGCGCACACACACATGCACGCGTGCACACACACACACACACACACACACACACACACACACACACACACACACACACATCATTGTGATATTGTTATTATCCTTAAGATGGCAGCCAGATTTTGTCCCTTCCTCCTCCCCCCCCCCCCCCCCCCCCCCTTTTTTTTTTTTTTTTTTTTTTTCTTTATTTCCCTCCTCCTCCGCCTGTCCTGTATGTTTCAGATGCCGGCCTTGGCGCCCCTGAAGAAGAGCCGGCACAAGTTCACCATGTCGCAGCCCCTGCAGGAAATCGGGGTCAAGGCCACCAAGAAGAAGTCAAAGGTCAGAAAAAGAAAAGGCGAAGGACGAAACCGCAGAGCCAAGACCCTCCGACGCTTGTGTCCGCCCTCAACAATGGTTCTACCTAGTGACCAACTTCAACACCTGTGTCCGCCCTCAACAATGGTTCTACCTAGTGACCAACCTCAACACCTGTGTCCGCCCTCAACAAGGGTTGTACCCAGTGACCAACCTCATCACCTGTGTCAGCCCTCATCACCTGTGTCAGCCCTCATCACCTGTGTCTGCCCTCAACACCTGTGTCAGCCCTCAACACCTGTGTCTGCCCTCAACACCTGTGTCTGCCCTCAACACCTGTGTCAGCCCTCATCACCTGTGTCAGCCCTCAACACCTGTGTCTGTCCTCAACACCTGTGTCTGCCCTCAACACCTGTGTCTGCCCTCAACACCTGTGTCAGCCCTCATTACCTGTGTCTGTCATCAACACCTGTGTCTGCCCTCAATACCTGTGTCAGCCCTCAGCACCTGTGTCTGCCCTCAATACCTGTGTCAGCCCTCATTACCTGTGTCTGTCCTCACACCTGTGTCTGCCCTCATTACCTGTGTCAGCCCTCATCTGTGTCTGCCCTCAACACCTGTGTCTGCCCTCAACACCTGTGTCTGTCCTCAACACCTGCGTCTGTCCTCAACACCTGTGTCTGCCCTCAACACCTGTGTCTGTCCTCAACACCTGTGTCTGCCCTCGACACCTGTGTCTGCCCTCAACACCTGTGTCAGCCCTCATCACCTGCGCGTCTGCCTTCAACACTGTGTCTGCCCTCAACACCTGTGTCTGCCCTCAATACCTGTGTCATCCCTCAACACCTGTGTCTGTCCTCACACCTGTGTCCTGCCCTCAATACCTGTGTCAGCCCTAATTACCTGTGTCTGTCCTCAACACCTGTGTCTGCCCTCAATACCTATGTCAGCCCTCATCACCTGTGTCTGTCCTCAACACCTGTGTCAGCCCTCATTATCTGTGTCTGTCCTCAACACCTGTGTCTTCCCTCAACACATATGTCTGTCCT
>JADBJO010021947.1:7500-20000 GCA_016801955.1 Conus betulinus
TTTTTGACAACAAATTATACCCATATTTTCATTAAGTAACATTTTGTGGGACTCAGAGCATTGGACTAACTGGTTGCAAAGCACTTCCACGCTTGAAACAGCTGGATATTACAGGAAACACAATTACCCATTTTCCTTTTGATTTATTTTCATTGTCAACAGAACTGGAAGACATTGTTTCGTCTAACTACCGAGTGGTGCTGCAAGAATCTACTTCCTCCCTACACCAGTAAATGTGTGGCCCGTAACGCTGTTCCGCCGTCATGTGCAAACTTCCTACCAGCTGAACTCTACCCGATTTTGATTAGGATAATTACTGCCTCTCTGCCATGGCCGGGAATTTCCTTTGCTTTTTAACTTCTATAGCGGCAAGCAATGTCCTTGAGCATAATTTATTGATGACTGCTACACAATTTCAGTTTGCTGATGTTGGCATGGGGACTCATGTTAGCATTATTTTAGTGGCGGATAACTTTCACCGCGGAAACTACATCCACGCTGAACAAACTTGGACTAAGAGTTTAACATGCAAACTTGCAGGATTTCTTTTCTGTTTGTTGATTTCAGTGTCGGTGTTGATCATCTGGTTCATCACTGTATATCACGCTTTTGTTTGTTATTTCCCAGAGAGTTTGCGCAGACATAGTACATGTTTCTACTTCAAAGTTTATGCAATAATGTGGTCTCTTGGAATCTGCTGGCATTGATTCCATGTCTCCCCGGTATGTCTCACTGGGGCCTTTCGGGTCAGTCTGCCTTATGTCGTCTGACATCATTTGATGTCAGTTTTTCTTTCTTTCTTTCTGTGTACCCAGGCTGATACTCCTGCGGACACTGCCTGTATAGACAGGCAGTGGAGTTTTGTGTTTATGACCGTTTTTTTTTATCCCGCCATTAAGGCAGCCATACTCCATCTCCGGGGAAGGTGCATGCTATGCTGTAACGTGTCATCCATACCAACGGCCAAACTGGCCTTCTCTTCCGAAAGTTGGTGATGGGATTTTTACGTGTGTGCAAGATGTTGTGCGTGTGTTCACACACAGAACCTCGGTTTATAGTCTCATTCGAAGGACTGTATGGCGAATGGATTCAGACCAATGTTAACTCCGAGGGAAAAATCCCCCTGTACCGAAATTTGAACTCGCAACCCCAGGATCACGAGTCCGGCGCTCTACCAACTGAGCTATTCTGGCCCCCATTTGATGTCAGTGATTCTAATCACGACGTCAGATGGCTGAACGTTATCGTGACAGCCAACTTCATGTTGTCCTTGATTATTGTGTTCGGCCGAACTCTCATTCCTTGGAGAATGCCAGCGCACAGAATCACACTTAATGCAACGCTAAGATCAGTGTACTCTGCTGTCCAAATGGCCACGAATGTCACTGCCACCAGTGCTGTCTGCTGGATTGTGTTTGCAGTGTTTGAAAAGAGAGGGGTTAGTTACCGCCAAGGACACAGACAAACTAGAGTACAGGACTAGACACAATGCATTTCGACCTCTTGGGTCTTCTTCAGGTGAAAGCACACAATATTTAGGACGGTGACAAGAACACTTAGCTGAGCTTCTCCTCCTGTTCGTTTCCAAGTTAGTGTTTGCAATGGTTATGATGTGAAGTTCTCAAGATGTGGCAGATGTCAATAAGACCTACGATCTCATGGTTGTGTTCGTGCTGCCATTCAGTTCAGCAGTGGATCCCACTTCTCTACTTATGGACTGTTAAAAAGCATAAGCAACTTCAAGAACAAGAAAAAAGAATGCTTGATGTGTTCAAAGCAAGGCTTGCTCAAATAGGAAAACAGACATAAAATAGTAAAGACAGGAGGCAGTAAACAATCTTGTGCATATTTTGATCTCGGTACGTCAGTCATTTTCCTTCATCCCATTATCACCTTCAGACCTACCACATCCCTACCTGTCTCTAGCCAACCAAATGTATCCTCTCTCTCTCTCTCTCTCTCTCTCTCTCTCTCTCTCTCTCTCTCTCTCACACACACACACACACACACACACACACACACACACACACACACACAACTTTAGAGTGTACGAATGGAATTTCATGACACTTGTGAACAGTTCGATGGTGGTATTTTTGTGATGGTAAATTGAACGTGAAAAAAAAAAAAAAAAAAAAAAAAAAAAAAAAAAAAAAAAAAAAAAAAAAAAAAAAGGACATGCAAAGATGTCAAAATGTCGTTCAAAATATGGCAGAGCATATGCAGCGGCGCAAGAATGACAAAATTATACAGGAAGAACGTTCTGCATACAAATGTACAACTCCCAGTCAAACAATGGGAGCAGAATTAGTGACGTAAGCACTCCACTGGTTTACGTATGTGCATAAGCTGAAAAGAATAATAAATAAATGTACGCCGTGGCGAAGTGGTTAGCGTCGCGGACTCTCGGCTGGGAGGTCGTGGGTTCGAATCCCATCAGAGGCATGTGGGTTTTTTCTGCCCCGACCGGCTCCCACCCAGAGTTGAGTTTTGCTGCGGACTCAGTTGGGAAGACTGGGACCACACAGTCGAGTTTCATCCACTTAATGGATGCGTTTCTGAGAGTGTTGCTCAAATTTTCTGACCAACACTGCAGGTGCCTGTATCTCTCGGGCCTGGTTGACGCCGGAATATATTATGAAAGGAAGCGTAGAGTACAGCCCTGTCATGTAGACTCAGACCGAAATGGAAATCCGTAGCATCATCTTAATCATCCTCCTCATTCTCATCGATCAGCATTTAAAAAAAAAATGTCCCAAGTTCTGTGGCCCTTCATGCCCTGCTCTCATGGTGACCTCAGTTTCGATGTCCTCTCCATGTCTGTGGCCTTGGTTTGGTTCCGTCGGGGTCACCGGTATCGGCGAGTCCATGGGGCTGTCGTTGGACGGACGTGGGGGCGCCCTCCGGAGGGAGAGCTCACTCACGCCGGCTCCGCGATTAAGCAATTATTGTCGTCAGTAGGGGGCTTAGTAGGTGGTGTCCTGCGTATGTTAGATCAGAACAGGCGCCACTGAACACCACCGAAGTGACTCGGCAGCAGTGCAGTGTCTCCTCCGGTGGGTTGCCTCTTGACGACTTGACATTGACTCCGCCCTGTGGATTGCCGGTGTCGGGGCTGCGGCGGGGCCGACCGGGCTGCAGCTGTGGACGGGGTGTCGGAATGAGCGGCGTGGATGCACTGCCTCTGAAGTGGTGCAGAGGTTGGGACAGCAAAAAAAAAAAAAAAAAGAATAAAATACGAATCAATAGATGAATAAATAAATAATCATCAAGCGATTCTCCTAACTTGACGCGTTTCCTTCAAAAAGTGCGAAGTAGAACACGATGACGTCACTATTGTGTCACGTCTGATTGGCCATCGCCTAAATACTTCTTGTTTCCAGATAGGTATTGATGCCACCATCAGGTTCGTCCCGATTAGAAAGCAGAAGTTTAAAAAAAAAAAAAAAAAAAAAAAAAAAACAACTTGCGTTTAAAAGGGGGGGGGGGGGGGGGAACACGACACACACACACACACACACACACACACACACACACACACACACACACACACACACACACACACACACACACACACACAACACACACACACTTCTTCTTCTTCTTCTTCTAATATCACTTAGTGAACAGACGTTAAACAGACTAACAACAACACACACTTGACGAGTGTGCTTGCGTTATTTTAATGGCTCCTCCACATGGGAAGACAGTGGGACCTGCAAGTGAAAGCTTGTTGCTCCAGGAGGAGATCAACTGGCTCGACACTAGATCATGGCAACCTGCTGTATGATAAACACTGTTAAAGTCAATTTTCAAAGATCAAGTAGGTCTTACAATGGGAGCGTGTCATTGGTCCCAAGGTTCGTTGGTCCCAAGGTCCGTTGGTCCCATGGTCCTACTGTATATTACACAGATTTATTGACCTTGGGACCAACAGACCTTGGGACCAACGAACCTTGGGACCTAATGGACCTTGGGACCAACGGACCTTGGGACCAACGGACTTTGGGACCTAATGGACCTTGGGACCAACGGACTTTGGGACCTAATGGACCTTGGGACCAACGGACCTTGGGACCAATGACCCTTGGGACCAATGGACTTTGGGACCTAATGGACCTTGGGACCAACGGACCTTGGGACTAACGGACCTTGGGACCAATGGCATGACCCCCTTACAACACACACGAACATTGTTTCGATAGAAGATGAACATGTTCCTAATAAGTCTGTTTCTTCGTATAACACTCTATTCGACTCTCGCTGCTTGTTTTTAGTTGAAAACCTGGTCGACCGGGATTCTTTGTTTCTTTGGTTTTCTGCCCGTAGTGATGAGAATGACGTGACATTTCTTTGTGAATGATCATCCACGGTGGAGGAACACGAGGCTTGTCGGTTCTGGAAAAGGCCCAAGGGAGACCATGGAGTTTGCAGTCAGGTTTTGCAAGGGGCAATCCCGCTGATGTTGCTGTGTACACTTGTCAGACACAGAGTATATGGGGAAGTTTAAAACATCATTTGGAGAAGGTTAGGTGGGGGGGGGGGGGGGGGGGGGGGGGGAGAGGGGGAGTCTCCTCGTTTGTTCTGGGCACTCTATCTTGGCATTTCTGCTAAGCGATTTAGTCGCAAACAACATTCGTTGTGCACAATATGTCAGGTACAATAGGCAAGCTCGAAAAAAAACAAATTAATTTATTTATCGGGGGTGGAGGGGGGGGGGGGGGGGGGGAGGGGGGGGGGGGAGAGTCTACTTGATTGTTGTTCTTTGCGTTGGATTTTCTGCTAGGCGATTTGGTATCGTAGGCAGCATTTGTTTGGAGCTATGGACGTGTAATTATTTGATTATATGGGAGCAAGAGTTAAGCCACTCGAACGTTATTTACTGTTTATGTTCTCTGCCTCATTAAAGATGATATTTACAATATGCCATGTTGCCGTCAAAGTTATCGTGTTGTCGTTCTGGTGGTGCCAGTGTAGTGACCATGCTAGTTTCCAGGCTTCAGCTGTCCCAGTCCATGTTACCGATGTCACTTTTTTATTTTATTTATTTATTTATTTTTTAATTTAAAGCCGGTGTTAGCCGGTGTAACTCGTTGTAAACAATACTGTACCCAAAACATGGCCAGGGGAAGTGATTTCATTGTTTTCATGGGGCGGCTGTGGTTCAAGGGAACCGCCCTTTGAAAGGGGAACAACATACTGCAGGTCAGAATCGTTTAATTAACGAACGTGCCGGTGCCAACTTGTGTGTTTACTGGGCATGTACATAAGATATTTTCTTATTCCATTCACTTTGATTTTCTCACGAGAATAACACACAACAGAGAGAAATCATGTCTGAAAGACGCGTGAGCGGCACCGTTTCCTGCCAGGTGCCTTCAGTGATGGTGGCGCGCACACACACACCATCATCTTCGGTGGGTGTGCACTTGAAATGTCAATGCAGCTGGCGGGTAAGACATCAGACAAAAGTGGTAGTAGAGACAGGATGAAATAGAGGTGACATCTGGGGGAGATCATGCAGTCTACAAACCTCTGGGTCTCTCTTTTTTTTTTTCGCTTTTCTTTTCTGTTCCCTTCTCTTTTCCTTTTTTTTCCTCCTGTTTTTTTTCTCGTAGAGATTCACACACATAGAAATCACACACACACACACACACACACACACACACACACACACACACACACACACACACTGACACACACACACACACACACACACACACACACACACACACACACACACACGAGCACGTTTTTGCGCACGCACGAACGCACATACACTCACTCACACAAAGGTGTGCGCACGCGCTCGCGCGCCCACACACACACACACACACACACACACACACACACACACACACACACACACACAGATGGATTCACATCAAAACCACGATTTTATTTGGTAGCAGACACACCGAGCTCGGTGTGAACATGTTTTGAAACTAAAAATAGATATCTAACACATATAACGCCTTTTCATGAAATTTAGTATTATCCATTACGAAATTGATGCTAGTGGACATCTAGGACAGATCTGCCAACCCCCGAAGAAACTTGACAGAAATATTTTTTTGAAAATTGATAGGAACATTTAAACGGTTGAGAGGAATACATACGTTATCACACCCAAAATAAAAGAATTTCACTTCGTTTTCTTTCTTTTTGTCAAATGCTTTCATGGAATCACTGTCTCAGAACGTGCATTGCTGTTCTTAAACACATTTAAAAACACACTGTCAATACACTTCATCTTATGACTTGGCTCATTTTTGCACTTCAAAATCATCAGTGCCTCTGTAGTGTCTTGGCCCAAGGAGGGGCGAAAATCTGTAAGGTTCTTCATGACATGGCTGAACACTTTCGCAGGCCGAATTGCTGACTGGGATCAGCAGCACCCCCATTACGACAGCGGAAAGCATCCTGAATCTGCACTTCTGTATCATTTCTTTTTCTTCGTTTCGTCCTCAGGGTTCATTGGTCCAGAATGTCGTTTCGACATGATGGCGGCGGAAGAAGCTAAACCGGAAGTAAGTCTCCAAACAACTCTTTGACTGTACGAACGGCGGTTGTGCAAACTCTACAAATAAATGGATTTTTCGTCATTTTCGCGAGCAGAATTTTTTTTTTTTTTTTTTTACGTCAAGCGGGATAGCGGAATGACGAGCGTTTGATCATGACAAATTCCTACGAACGCAGGATAGTTGGCAGCTCTGCTAAGACAACTGGACATCATATAGCGTCCATTCAATCATTACAGTCAATACTGGAAGTCACATTACAATTGACATCTTAGACTACAGCAGGTCACCAGAGTGTACATGACGTCCGATCACGGGAGGCACCCTATATGCCACAGGTCCTATATGCCACAGGTCCTATATGCCACAGGTCCAACATGCCACAGGCCCTATATGCCACAGGTCCTAAATGCCACAGGTCCTATATGCCACAGGCCCTATATGCCACAGGTCCTATATGCCACAGGTCCTATATGCCACAGGCCCTATATGCCACAGGCCCTATATGCCACAGGTCCTATATGCCACAGGCCCTATATGCCACAGGCCCTATATGCCACAGGCCCTATATGCCACAGGCCCAATATGCCACAGGCCCTATATGCCACAGGTCCTATATGCCCACAGGCCCTATATGCCACAGGTCCTATATGCCACAGGTCCTATATGCCACAGGCCCTATATGCCACAAAGGGATTTTTAATCTGCAAGAAGGCACTATATGCCACAGGCCCTATATGCCACAAGGGATTTTTAATCTGCAAGAAGGCACTATATGCCACAGGCCCTATATGCCACAGGCCCTATATGCCACAAGCCCTATATGCCACAAAGGGATTTTTAATCTGCAAGAAAGCCCTACATGCCACAGGCCCGGTATGCCACAGACCTTATATGCCAGTGGTCAAGCAAAGGGCAAACTGACCAGTGGTCAAGCAAAAGTCAAACTGACTAGTGGTCAAGCTGACTTGTTAAACTGACCGGAAATTGACCACGGGTCAGTCATGGCTTGACAACTGGTCATTTTGACTATGGTTTGACCACTGGTCAGTTTGACATTGCTTGACCACTGGCTTATAAGGTCTGTGGCATACCCGGGCCTGTGACATATAGGGGCCGTGGCATATAGGGCCATATCCCCCATCATGACAGCAGACAGAACATAGTTCATTGTCATCATAATACGAGCATACCGATAAAGTGTGATCAAGCGTTGTAGTGACGTTCGAGATCAAACGGCACAGTATGTGAAAATATCAACAGTGAAGGCAGTACACAGACTGTACTCTTCCTAGACCTCTCCCTCCCTCCCTCTCTTTCTCTCTCTTTAGCATTCTCTCTCCCACTCTTGTTCATTTCCTTTTGCAATTGCATTTTTCCCTTTACGGGGGATGGGGGGGGGGGGGGGGGGGGATGATGTCAAGGAAAAAAAGGTCAAAGGGGGTGAGGGGGGGGGGTTCAAGATGTTGAAACTCTCTGTTGAGATTCGTTTCCCTCAATAAAAGGCTTGTTCGTTCGTTTGTTCCTTATCCTTGGAATTTATTAGTTTATTCTAATCCAGTCCCTTGCAGATTTATTCCAAGAACTGGCCCTCAGCACTTGTGTCTAAGAAATTATCTTTTTTATATTTTTTACTTTTCACAAGAAAAATGTAGCTTGTTTTGCTGTTTCATTATTGCTTTTGCTTCTTAGGTAGCACCTTTGAATTTTTTTTTCTTTTTTACAAACATACTATGGTATTGCACACCAGCCTTTTTCTCGGATAGCAATCTGCTTAAAATCAAAAAAGCAGACGAGTCGTATTGGCACACTCCGCGGTCATTTAGAAGAAACGATCAAATTTTAAAATGTTGGTAATTGAGTAAGGGTTGTAATGTTGTTAATTGAGTAGGGGTTGTAATAATGTTGTTAACTGGGTAAGAATTGTACTATATTATGTTGGTAATTGAGTAAGGATTGTAATGTTGGTAATTGAGTAAGGATTGTAATGTTGGTAATTGAGTAGGGGTTGTAATAATGTTGTTAATTGTGTAAGAATTGTAATATGTTGATAATTGAGTAAGCGTTGTAATATGTTTGTGAATTTTTTTTTTTTCCATAAGAGATTGACTATTTGTTGGTGACTATAACCTCACTGAAAGCTCGTTTGAAAACGCAAATAATCCTTTATTCATCCACTCGGGCATACACGGTACTATCTATCATTGCAGATATGAGTACACATCTTCGGCACATGCTCTTAATCTTTTAAATGAAGAATAAGTTTTGTTTGCAATAAAGTAGCTTCTGCAACACCTATCTCTGTAAAGTTTTGGAGTGGTGTTAGGTTACGGTGAACAACTGGGTCAGCAAGTTCTCCGTCCATAGAGTTGGGGAGGATCCGGCGCCCCTGTCTGCGTTGTGCATGCATGTACACACCCCCATTTTCCCATTCAGAGTGTGGCAGAATCCAGTTCTGCCAGCAATAAACATCCCCCCGGAGGTTCTCTGGTTTTCGGACCTCGGTGCACTATACCATTCTGTAAACAACCAGCCAGAACAAACCCACGGTATCCCCCTGGACAGCACTGACAATCAACAACTAATGCTCTCCACATACACTACTACTAGGACACAGTCTGGCATTTGTATGTAACATCTGATCTTGTGACCAATTACAACAAATTGATGCTGTAAAACGATGATCAGGTAATTATTCTCCACGCAACGGCTCAACATGCGGCAACTATTTCTATCGACCATGCTACCAATTATCCAGTTTCTAGAGCATTGATTCTCCCATGACCTTGATTTCTGAGGACTGTGGGAGGTTAGGAATGGTCAGAGGGAAAGCAGACACCGTGGCAACACACCAGACACCCTGGCCAAATGCGTAGTGGCTCTCCCGGAAGGAACGTTTCTTCTAGAAGTTTGGCTTCAGAAGTAGAGCACTTGTTTACATGGCTGTCCAGTCTGGAATTTTCACACGATTGACTTTAGAATATTAGCAAAAGATGTCATCACCACCACAGTGCTCCAAAATCTTGCTTAAGGTGTTGAGTATTTATAATCAGGCGCAATTAGCCCATTTTCACAACGTGTGAAAATTTGCCCATCAAAGTATGTGCCAAATGGTTTCCAGCAGGCAGATTATTAACCTGAAAGGAAAGAGATCATTCGGAGGAACCAGCTGGCGCGAACATAGGGTCATGGGCGAGTGAGAAGGCCTGACATGTGACGTAGCCAAGGAGAAGGCCAGGCATTGGATCATTGGGAATGATGTCATCGGTGGAAATGAACAAAAGCAAGGGACATCACTCGTTTAAAGTTATGCTGTTAATCAATTCAATGCCGGCTCATACTTTTGCTAGGCCTCAAAACGCTCATATGGATTAGACATATTGTGGTGTAGAGCAAATTCCTTCTTGTGGCGCGGGGCCATACTGGCACAACAACAAACGCCACTGCGTTCTGGAAGCCACAAATCTGAGGCATCAGGCTTGACACTGGCGCAACAACCCCGCACATTCAGGGCACACAGGATCTGGAGGCATCAGACTTAGCACTAGCACCACATACAACACACCATTCCAGAACTGCAAGCGCTTGCTATGGTGAGGGAAGTTTTGGAAGATAAAGACGACATCAAACAAAGAACTGGACCTGATGTGGACCAAAGCTTAGAACGGCTGGAGCCAAAACTTTGACACGGTACTTTGTGTCGTGTGTTTTGCTTTGTTCTGTTTTATTTTGTTTTGGAGACTAAAAAGGAAGACGCTACGGGGTCCTTTGTATCAGGTTCAGTAGTCACTCTGTGCACGAAACACTTTGCCACATGCGCCTTTTCCCATGTTCTTCATCTTCAACCCCCCCCCCCCCCCCTTTTTTTTTTTAAATTTTTTATTTAAATTTCAAATCTCTGCCAAGTCATTATCATAATGATGGAAGAATTGTTAATCTGCACTTGTTTTCCCCCACTACTAGGTTGTTCAGCATTATATTGTTTGGTCAATAAGTGGGCGATTGCATCTCTTAGGAGATCCAAGGAAAGATTGTTCTGCAAAATTCTTAACCGCTGACAATGCTGGGTTATTGAACAGCAGAGCTGACCACCACTCAGTCTGTTCCATGTCTTTTGACCTCCCTTGCATCCTTAAATGGATCCTTAAGCATAGGCTCAAAGTTTGTCCCCTACATTTTATACTGTTTGCATTATGTTTTTAGTTTTTCAGCAACTTTTTTCCCTCTCCACACTTTCGTTTTGTTTTATTGTACTACCTTTTGCTGGCTGCTTTGAGGGTGATGTTGGGATCTTTTTTAAACCCTTGGTGGCGAGAACACCACACAATTACGGACTGTGGTGTGTCTCTATTCGACGCAAAGGCACAAACATGAAGAGTTGTGTTTTTTCAGCACCAAATACTGCACTCACCGTATGTATTTTGGTCAGCGTCTTGTCAGATCTCTGTTAAATAGAAACGAAGAGCATAGAGTTCAGATATAATACATATCACTCGCCGAGATCCGTGGCACTCGCAACAAAAAAAAATATCAACTATATTTGAATGCATGTGGAGAAACCCAGTCAGTGATAGGCTCACTGTTTAACGCATAGTAAGAAGGATATATTACAAAGTTCTTTGAACATATTGTAATATAAACATTAAAAGATATTCTGTTTAACAAAAGCAGAAGAAACACGAGAAATAGTAAAAAAAAAAAGATGAAAATAAATTATGACGACAATAAGAAGGTGGTGTGATAGGAAAGAATAGTAGCGGCAACAAATGTCAACATCAATAACTACAACCATATTACAATACTGGCACACCAGTGCCAGCGAGAGGAAAGAAAAAACAAACAAAAAATTAGAAAATAGTAAAAACCAACAATGATTTTCAATAACGACGGTAGACTTGTCAGGTAGAATTGTTTCCTTCGATATTATTGGTTTCTGTGAATTAGTCACGTGTCCTGAATTTTATTGAAAAATGTGTGTTTTTTTCTGATTGGCTGGCCGACTGTAATTTTTTTAGTTTGGCACACGCACACCACCACACCTGTGACGAGTCACTTGACAACTTCATCAGATCGGTCCCAAGCAACCACCCTCTTGTACAAATTGTACAAAAACCCCCCCCCCCCCCCCCCCCCCCCCCCCCCCCCCCCCCCCCTTTCTCTATCCCATGTGTCTCACACACAAATTTCTAATCTATGCCAACCCTTTCTCTCCTTCCTTCTCTCCCAGATGTAGCGAGTCAATACAAACAATTTTACGTCACGTCGCGACTACTCGTCATTCTCTCCCCACCTTCCTTACCTCTCAACCCCCCCCCCCCCCCCCCCCCATCACTCCCTAATTTGGCGGCATGACACAATGAAAAATTGAAAATTTTCCATTTCTACACCATTTGAGTGTAATGGCCTACACTTATGGGGGTGACTGTTTGATAGTCGCATAGATTCCATGAGAGAGAGAGAGAGAGAGAGAGAGAGAGAGAGAGAGAGAACGCCAAAGACTGAAGTACAGTATTTCTACCAAAGGCATCAAACCATTAATTCATGTATATACAGACTTTACATACAGATTATATACAAAAAGGCATAGTAAAATATCAAGGACATGCATAGATGAGCACATGAATATGTACACGGACATTTCCTTTCCCTATGATGATGATGATCATGAACATTAAATCCCCTTCTCCATTCTCTTACCGAAAGACATCTGGGAATAGGTGGGTGGGGAGTCATCTTAGTCATGATCATCAGATTAACTCCCCCTCTGTTACAAAGTAACTCCCTGGGAGTCAGAAAACACGTGTACACATTAACTCCCAGGGGAGTGATTCTAAACTGTGAAAAAATGACTCCCCTTAGTGGGCAGAGAGTTAACTTTTTTACACGCCTAGATTAACTCCCGGGAGTTAATCTGTACTAACTCCCAGGGGAGTCATTCTGTTACAGGGTGGGAGTTAAGTCTGATATATATACAAAATG